>PRKT01000527.1:332559-347702 GCA_003671525.1 Saccostrea glomerata | reverse complement strand
AGGATTTTCGAGTTTGGGACCCCCCCCCCTTTTTTCTGCTTGCCAATTTTTTAAGGTAAGTCAAAGAAAAAATTCTCTGGCTGGTCCCACTATTTGATACGTGGCTGCACTGGCACAACAGTACTATTATCCAGAGACGTTCTTGAAAATTTGAAAAAAAAAATAAGTATGCAAACTGGATGAGTCGAACAAGGACACTAAGTAAAACTGTTCCTAGTGAGCATCTCTGAGCACTACACTGTATGATCCCAAAATGTCGTAAATAATTTTAAAATGTAAACCAAAATGATAGGGGGAATAAATCGCACTTTTAGTGATCGAGTTTTTCAAGAAATATATTTCAAGTAAGAAGAAACAGGGCACTCAGATGTCTGCACCTTACAATATGAAATCTATAATTTGGCTATGTATATATTGGACGTAATTTTAATCCATGCGATGTCTGTCTTTATAAGAAATTACCGTATTACCATTTTACGTTTCACGTTTCCAAAGGTTAGAAAAAAAAGAAAAAGGAACAAAACATGTTGTGATCAGCTGTCTACAACCCTTTATCTACATAAATAACCGACATCTCTAGATCTTTAATTAAGAATCCTGAAAACACAAAAAGTCCATTGGTATACCTTTGAAAATTTGTTCCTATACAAAATTATACGAAAAAGTCGAACATTTCTTATGTTTTGCTGAGCTGGCAAATGTTTGAGCGCTGAGTGAGATGTTGGACCGGTCGGTAGGATGTTGGACCGCTTACGTATTAGAATGGGCGGAACTTAATCTCATTTTCATTCGTTGGTGTTCAACAGTGACGGACCTGATGTTACATCACAGAAGACAGTACAAAATACATGTATGTTTCAAGAAAAATTAAAATTAATAGACATGTATAACAAAACATTTATTGACTGAAAGGCAGACAGTTTGGTTCTTGTTGCCCTCGAACTCAGTCAATACAGTAAATGTATGATAACAATTTTCACAGGCTGAAAAAGGGGTGTGTGTGATAGATAGTGGCTACACATAACATAAAATACATGTACAGGTATTGTAAAAAAAAAAATGATCATGCAGAATTAGTCCTTTTTATTACGCTAAAAAGCAGATCTTTACATGGGCAGATCTAGGAATAGTTAGTTCCAAGGGTGGATGGGGGTAACACAAAAATTGGGGGCGGGGAGGGGGTTCGATTAAAGAATTCAATATATGTATTTGAATAGTCCCAGTGGTATATTTATATCAAATAAAATATTATTAAGAGCTATGTACGATATCTATATTATTGTTTATCAAGAGTAAATATCTATTAGTGTCCGTTTTCAACGATCTCAGTTGGTAAAAGGGCTCCTACATCCCATTCCAAAACTCGGGGAAAGGGGCAAGGATCAATATGAGGTGTTTGTGTGTGTCCGGGGGGAGGGGGGATGCAGATATTGAGCGTTGTGGTTTTATATAATTTTTATTTGACTTTGACCATAAAAAGTGAAAGGTAGTTGATTGACCAATGCTAGAAAGTGGGGAAATTCTCCCCAAAAGTGCGCAAAAAGTATCGCCCCGTAATTTGCACCTTTTTTTGCATTACGGGATCTGTAGCGTTATGGTGAAAGACAAATATATAAAACCATAATGCTACAGATCTGCAGCTAGGGGGGGGGGGGGGGGGCACTAATCAAAACCACATTATTTGCTTCAATTTACAAAATCTGCCAGTACACCCCACCCCCGCCTTTTAATTTTTCTTGAAGATACTCTGGCGCATTTTATTCCAATCTTACTATAAATCTTTCTACAAAAAAAAGGATTGAAAGATACAAACAATTTCTTTTTTAATTTTAAACAAAATCGGAAAATATGTTCAAACTTTTTCTATTTGAATATGTTCCCATAATTATTATGTTCAGTATAATTATTGTCATGCTGTAAAGCTTTCTTCTAGTGCTACGTCACAATGGTCTGAAAACTTGAGATGTGCACACTAAATCTGCACATCTTAGCCGGAGGTAAAACGAGGGACGGATCATGGATCTTCAAATCTTTGGAGCCTGTTTTTTTGTACTAATCATTTCCCACTTCCGTATCCTCTTGTGATATTTGATTAGGCAGGTAAAAGGAAACTTTGTGCTAAAAAAATAAAAATTGTGTGTTGTACTACAATGACAGAATGCCTTATATTACGTACAATGACTGTATAGGCTGTACGCCATTTTGCCACCAAAAGTACGGGAAAACAGTGTACCTGTGACGTCGTACCTCGAAATATGACGTCGAACAAGAGTAGTCTGGTAGTGTATTGGCAGTGTTTACATGGACGCGTTTCTCTGGCTTTTTGTTGGATTTAAACTTCGTAGGACTGGAAAAAATATTTGTAAGTGTTTACATTTATCGTATTGAATTGCATTGGTATATATTTTCGTTCCTTGCGAGGTATTTCTTCAGGAAATCGGCATGTCGAAATCTTCATTCATGAAAACCCAAGGCTACGCATTGCCGACATTGATAAACGGATTTCATCAACTCGGTGGGAAATTTTAGCGACGATGATGCGATCGTAGCTGAGTATAGAGTCAAGTACTTCAATAATTACGTTGCGATGCCATTTGACTGCAATATACGGAATATACAGAAAGCCAAATAATGACACATGCGCAGAAGGGTTAGTCCATGCCTGGCATGGACTAACCCTTCTGCGCATGTGTGACAACAAACTTAGAACATAGAAGCCCTTTACCAATATAAACATAAACATGAGAAATAAATACACAATAAACAATGAAATAAACAAACAAACAACATAAATAACATGAAAACATGCATAGAAACAAAACTTTTCTTGATAAAGTTAAAAATATTACCAATTTTTACAGTTTCTACAACAAAAATTAATTTTTAATAAAAATTTATCAATAACATTGCAACTACAGCAAAAATTAAAATTTAATTGAAATCTATGTCAACTAATTATTCCAAGTTAAAATAATACCTTGTTAAAAGTTATGAACAAATTTGACCCAACGCGTATGAACTATGTCCGCTTTCGAAGTTATTGCCCCTTTCGAAAGAAATGCTTGTTATTGCTACTCCTTTGAAACCGTAAACCGTAGAAATATGAAACCTTCACTAAAGTCTTCGACTCATTGAGTGCAAAACTTTTACGTTCAAGTGCAAAAGGATCTGGTGACTCCTTGAATGAGTTACTGCCCTTAAATGCTTTTGTGCTTAATATTAAACCTTATAACTTTAAAACTATAAGTCATAGAGACATGGGGTTAATTACAATGTGACCCTTGACCTTGAATATGACTTGAAGGTCAAAGGTCAAGGTCACCTAAAAAAAAAATTTTCATTTTCATTTTCATTTTTTTTTCTTCTTTTAAGCCATTCCTGGTTTCTTTTTAATGAAATTTAATTTTAAATAGATAAATATTAAATGAAATTGAAATTCAAAAGGTGGAAAGACCTCTTATTGTTCTGTGAACAATAAGTCTCCTAGTTATTTTTCTTCCGCTGATTTTTTGTTTCGACTTTATCGAAAAGACTTTTTGTTTATCGCAAAGGTCATTAAAAGTTAGGAACAAATTTGACCCAACGCGTATGAGTTATGACCGCTTTCGAAGTTATTGCCCCTTTTGCAATAAATGCTTGTTATCCCTACGCCTCTGAAACTGTAAACCCTTGAAATATGAAACCTTCACTAAAGTCTTCGACTAATTGAGAGGACTCTGGAATCTATTCATTGCGAAAGTCTTCGGTGACTAGTTCAATGAGTTATTGCCCCTGAAACCTTTTGAATTTTAGAAATAATTAAAAATTTTCAAAACGAGAAGTGATAGAGACATGGGACCAACTGCATTAGATTCATTGACCTTTGGTCATGAAATTAATGCAATGGTCAAAGGTCAAGGTCATTCCAAAATTGAGAAATTAAGCTCTTTTTATATCTTTTTTGTCTCTGAACACATACAAACTGTCTTGGCATCATTAATATGTACTCTTAAGACTATTTAAAAGATTAAATTCGTATTCCGTAAGATTGACCCCATTAAAAGTTATCGCCCTTTGTGCGAAAAACCTTGTTATCACTACTCCTTCGAAACCGTAAACCGTACAAATATGAAACCTTCGCTAAAGTCTTTAACTAATTGAGAGGGTTCTGGAATTTATCATTGCGAAAGTATTTGGTGACTCCTTCAATGAGTTATTGCCCCTGAAAGTCTCTGAATTTTACAATAATTAAAAATTTTCAAAACAAGAAGATGTAGAGACAAAAGCCCAACTGCATAAGATTCATTTATCTTTGAGCTTAAAATTCATGTAAAGGTCAAAGGTCAAGGTCATTCCAAAACTGAGAAATTTAGCACTTTTTAAATATCTTTTGTCTTTCAACATATGCTTAATGTCTATGCATCATTAATATGTACTCTTAAAACTGTTTCATAGATTTTCCTTCTTGTCCATTAAGATTAATCCTATTAAGAACACTGTGCCGGATAATTATGCCACTTCAAAAGTGGCATTTTGGCGCCCGCTCAGCCCCAGGGGGGCAGGGATAATGAAATTCACAATTTTTGTTCTCCTTCACCCATAGATGCTTTGTGCCAAATTTGGTTGACATTGGTTCAGTGGTTGTAGAGAAGAACCTGAAAATGTTCAAATGTTAACGCACGACGGACGACGACGGACGAAAACGGATAGCAATAGGTCACCTAAAAATAGACAATAAGTTAATTAAACAAGAATATAAATATAATCATCTAAGTCAATATTTTGCAAATTTAACGATCGATAAATGACCTTGTCAGCAAGTATTACTTACTTGAGTTTTTTTCATACAAATTGGTAGGCAATTATTCTATAACTAGAATTTTATTTGTTATTTCTTGATCATGACAAGAAGCACACCACAGGTGTGACCCGTCGGCAGGGGATGTTAACTCTTCCATGACACCTGATCCCACCTCTTTGTTTTAGAGACTAGTGTTTAATTTTTGGCAGAAAAAATCTTTTCGGTTTGATTTACTTCTTTTCCCTTTCCTTTAATATGACAGGAAAAATATTTAAAATACTGGTACCCCTCCTTAAGGGATATTTTTGCAGTAAATTACAATATAACACTGATATTCATATTTCAATTTTATTATTAAATGAATCACAGTATAACACCGATAAATTTTAATGAACATGGATGATAAATTTAAAGATCAAACATTGTAATATAATGCACGTTAAAATACTTCAGCATATTGATATTGTATAGTGATATTTCATATATTGACTGCTTAACTTCAAAGAACGCAACACAATGAAGCGCTCATTTCATTGCAGGTATTTGATTTTCTTCACATCTTGCCTTCCCCATTGAACAACAAACAGATTGTCATTTGTATCTGTACACAGTCCCCAGGGATAACTTACACAGTTTATGTAACGGAGGAACTGTCCATCCTGGTCTATGATGTGGACACAGTGATTGTTATAATCAGCTGTAAGGATGTGACTCTGACTGTCTGTGGTGATTCCTTGTAAACTGATAGGTTCACTAATTAAAGAGGTAGGACGAGCATGTAGAGTGTATCTGAATCTCAGTTTCCCGGCCTGATTGACCACCACTACTGCTTCAGCATCACTGTCAGACACACAGATATCCAGGTTCCTGTTCTCAGTTATAAATCGGTCACACCTACCTGATGAATAGAGAGGTTTACCTTTATCACCAAACTGAAAGGTTTGTTTCTCTGTGGAGCCAGAGTATCGAACAACCTTTGTTTGTTTGCCATCATCACTGAACATGGTAACCAGGAGGTCACCAGAGCAGGTACTACAGATACCTTGAGGTCTCCAGTTCTGTAGTCTGATCACCTCCTCTATCTTCTCATTTTTCACAATGTTCACAGTTCTATCATTGTAATCAGTATAGACTAGATCTCCACTTTTGGTCACTGCTATGTCAGATGGCGTGTTCCACGATCTAGTACAGATTGACTTAAGTTGTGGGTAATCAGGATTGTGGATGCTGAAGAGTTTTAAACGGTTGCCAGTTCCACTTCCCCAGATATTTTCATCATTCAGACAGGCCACACTGTAAGGATGTCCATACCCAGTACGTATGTTAATGATAGTCTGAGGTTCATCAAGCAGCTGTTTGACTGGAGGAGAGGATCCAGCTTCTGGTGATTTCTGTGTTGTCTTCATGCTGTAACCGTGTACATCTGATACTAGAGAACTAGACGTTAAGGCTCCAAAATTTTCTCCTAGAATTTTTCCTGGAAAGAATTTGGGTAAAGATGGTAGAAGTTTTTCTGGAAGTTTTCTGTATATACGTGCATTTGATGTAACATAAAATAGTTTTGACATGTCATAAGTGTCTATCATAGATTTTGTTGATTTAATTTCATCTTGAATGTTTGAAATTTTCTTGTTTATTCCATCCAGATGTTTCTGTAGAGTTTGTAACTGTGTGTTTTTCATCTCATCAACTTCAGCTTTAAGTTTCTGGACAAGTTTGTCAATTTCTCTGTGCCAGTCCTCTCCATGTTTTGTTATAGCTTTTGAGAGATCTCCATATTCCTTTTTTAACTGACTCATTCTGTTTTGTACATCAGAAGCAATGTCCTGGTAGGTTGGATAAATTGTTTCATTTAAAATATTTCCTTCTCTAATGATTAGCTCTTTCTTTTCACCTAGAACTTGTAAGATTTTAGATAATTCATGACCTAAATGTTGCTTGGATGCAAGGCAACTGATGCAGACAGGAATGTCACACGGGTAACAGTACATCTCACATCGTTCTTTGTCATGATATTTACATCCCGGGAAGAGGGGTGTGGAATTTCTAAGATCGAATCTAACAACTTCATGTTTTTTGGATTCATCAGAAATCATGTGTTCTCCCACACAGGCTTTACATAAGTTGACAAGGCATGTATCACAGTGCATCTGTACCACAGCGGTCTCACATAGGTCACATCGCATCACATCCTGGGCACTGGTACGTGGGTTTATAGTGAGTTTTTGTGATTTCCTTCTAAAACACAATAAATGATATTTTTTTGTAATATTTAAATATTCTCATATAGACATATAGTTACTGTAATTGAATCTTAATGGTTGGCCCTAGTTTTTAAAGCATCCTGAATTTTCACATATTTAAACTGGTTTTTTTTTTTTACAAAAATAAATGCGTATTGAATTAGTTTTCATAGATTTTTCGTATATATATATATATATTTTACCTGATTTTAGTAACGTTAGACATCCTGTCGATCGATCTCCTCCTAACACGGCTTGTCTCTGAGGACTCTTATCATTGTAATACAGCTACCTGTTTTATCTACCTGTCAGGTGTTTCTATTTTCTTGACAGCATAGGAATTTATTTTTAATAAAAACGTACAGAATCGTTTCAAACAGACCATTACATATAAATTTGATATATTATTTATAGTTTCTTTTTAGTTTATACCTCAAAGAGAGTTATTAAATAAGTCTAAAATGTACAATTTAAACGATATTTTATGTCAGTTTTAAGATTTTAAGGTGAATATCAATATGTAAAAAAGTCTTTACCTCTAGTGCCTAAGTTGGCCCTACATGTATGTATCTCAGTTGATTCGATACGCAAGAGCTTGCTCCACGTATGAACAATTTCTAAAACGAGGTAAATTATTGACAAGTAAGTTGATGAAACAAGAATATCAACCGTCTCGTTTAAAGTCATCATTTCGTAAGTTCTATGGTCGATATAATGACCTTGTCAGCAAATACAATTTATCATTGAGTCAAATACTGATTGAAGTTTTTCATGCTAATTGTTAGTCCATCATTTATACACTTAATTGACGATGGGTTTTCCGTTATTTCCTGATCATGACAAGGAGCACACGGTGGGTTTGAGCGGTCAGCAGGGGATATTCTCTCCTCCATGGCACCTGCTCTCACTTCAGATGTTTTGGAGGTCCATGTTTGCTCTCCTCTTATTTTGTATTGTTTTATTGACTTTGAGATTGAATACTGTTCGTTATCTCCATATCCTTCTTTAAACATCGATTTTTGTGTAAAACAATCAAGATAAACCATGTGTGACACACTTATCTATCAGTCAGATAATTATACCTCTTGGTCTAGAGAGAAATTTGCAATAAAAAGTTATGATTTTCTATATTTATTGAAAGGGGCAACTTGCGGCATGTATGGCATCAACAAGTTCATGATTGTCATCATCATGCAGTACAAATTCGAATTTATTAAATAAAGTATTGACCCCTTGGACCAGGATTTGACTAAAATATAGATTTTATATGAAAATATATACAAAATAAAATATTCAAAATTTCTCAAGAGAAGCAAAGTTTGACCTAATCATTTTAATAAGGCAACATTCCAAGTGGTATGATATGGTATATAATGGACCCTTGAGTAACGGTGAATAAGCTAAGAAAGGGGATTAACACATTATACACAATCAATGCCTTTACTTTTTTTTTAAATTTTGTTCTTGAAGGTGACTCAGGTTAGCATTGAGAACCATAGGCCTCTTGTGATTAGTTTCTAATGAAATAGACATGCATTTTTAAGACATCCGCTTATGATCTAGGAATAATATTTATAATTTTGAATATTAAAAGTAATTTCCTTGCTACCTTTAGTTGATTTAAGTATTTTAAGTACTTTATAAATTATCGATTTTCTACCTTTTATTAGTCAAAGAGACTAAGTCCAGCCAAAGGTCTTGTCTGGATTCTAATAGCGATGTAAGGATCTGCAGTAAATTGTCTTTGTGTAATAATGATCTACCTTGCTTTGCCTGTGGCTTAAAGGTAAATACTAGTAGATTATTGCGAAAAGGGAGAAAAAAAATGAAAGACTTTACTTTTCTATGTTCTTCTTACTCTAAATCAGTGAAAAATTACTATGAAACATGCTGATGCTGCAATTTTCTGATGCTGCAATTACAGTTTGAGAGTTTGAGACACCGACTCGATCGAGACCTGTTCAACAAAGAAACCGTTCGCGAGCGCTCTCCAAAATTCCTTATACCTCCAACAACTGAGGCCTGTTCAGCAGAGCGAACGTTCGCGAGCGCTCGCCAAAGTTCCTATTGGAGGTATAAGGGATTTTGGCGAGGCTCGCGAACGTTCGCTCTGCTGTACAGGCCTCTGAAATGTTCGCGAGCGCTCGCTCTGTTGAGGCCTCTGCTGGAATATTATTGCACGTTATAATACTTCAGCATATTGATAAGTTATAGAGATATATAAAATATATATTTGTGATATAAAATATAATGATCATTTATTTACAAAGAATACAACACAATGAAGCACTCATTTCATTGTAGATATTTTATTTTTTTCACATTTCTGTTTCCCCATAACAGCAACAAACAGATTGTCATTGGTATCTGTACACAGTCCCCATGGATAATACAGTCCATGGTCTATGTAACGAAGGAACTGTCCATCCTGGTCTATGATGTGGACACAGTGATTGTTAACATCAGCTGTAAAGATGTGACTCTGACTGTCTGTGGTGATTCCTCGTGGACGGAATGGTTGTTACTTTGGAGCAGGAGTATGTCCGGTGTACTTAAATGTCAGTTGCCCTGCCTGATTGACCACCACTACTGCTTTAGCTCCACCGTCAGACACACAGATATCCAGGTTCCTGTTCTCAGTTATATATCTGTCATAACTACCAGTCGAATAGAGAGGTTTACCTTTATCATCAAACTGAATGGTTTGTTTCTCTGTGGAGCCAGAGTAACGGACAACTTTTGTTTGTGTGTCATCATCACTATGCAAAACAACAATGAGGTCATCAGAAGAGGTACTACACACATCTCGAGGTTTCCAGTTCCTTAGTATGGCCACCGAAATAATTTTTTCATACATCACATTTTTATTATCGTAATTAGTAAAAACTAGATCTCCACTTATCGTCACTGCTATGTCAGCTGGTCCATTCTCTGACCAGGTTCTGGCTGTCATAAGTTTTGATCCTTCGTTAATGTTGAAGAGTTTCATAAGGTTGCCATTTCTTCATCACTCAGACAGGCCACATTGACAAGTCTATAATACTCAGTGTCTATGGTGGTGACAGCCACATTGACAAGTCTATAATACTCAGTGTCTATGGTGGTGACAGTCACTGGTTCATCAAGCAGCTGTTTGACTGGAGGAGAGGATCCAGCTTCTGGTGATTTTTGTGTTGTCTTCATGCTGTAGTTATGTTCATCAGATGTAAAAGAACTAGATGTTAAAGTTCCAATAGGTTCTCCAAGGATTTTCCTGAAATGAATTTTGGTAAAGATGGTAGAAGTTTTTCTGGAAGTTTTTATGCATATATAGATTTGATGTAATACTGAACTGTTTTGACATGTCTTTAAATAGTGTCTCTAGCAAATTCAGTAGAATTGATTTCATCCTGAATGTTAGAAATTTTCTTGTTAATGTCATCTAAATGTTTCTGTAAAGTTTGTAACTGTGTGTTTTTTATAACATCAAGTTCATCTTTGAGTTTCTTGACAAGTTTGTCAATTTCGATCTCTATGCCAGTCCTTTCCATGTTTTGTAATGGCTGTTGAGAAATCTCCATATTCCTTTTTTAACCGACTCATTCTGTTTTGTACATCAGAGGCAATGTCCTGGTAGGTGGGATATATTGTCTAATTTAAAATATTTATTTCTCTAGTGATCATGTCCTTCTTTTTACCTAGAACTTATAAGATTATAGATAATTCATGACCTAAATATTGCTTGGATTCAAGGCAACTGTTGCAGACAGGAAAGTCACACGGATAACAGTACATCTCACATCGTTCTACAACCCGGGAAGAGGGGTGTGGAATTTTTAAGAGAGAATCTAACAACGTCATGTTTTTTGGATTGATCAGATATCATGTGTTCTCCCACACAGGCCTTACACAGATTAACAAGACATGTATCACAGTGCATCTGCACCACAGCGGTCTCACACAGGTACGTCACATCGCATCACATCCTGGCCACTGGTATGGGGATTCATAGTAAATTTTTGTGATTTGATTCTGAAACAAAAATGATCAGTTTTTACGAATGTTTACACAAATTGAGTAAATAAATATATAATTATACATGTAGACAAGTATTTTTTTTATTTACAATACTTGGGTATAAATGCATTGAATCTTAATGGTTGCTTCCAGTTTTTAAAGCATACTGAATTTCTTACAGTTATAAACTGTTTCTTCCAAATATAAATGAGCATTAAGTTACTTTTCGTATATTTTTTTACCTGAATTAGTAATGTTGGCCAACCAGTCGATCAATCTCCTCCTAACATAGCTTGTCTCTAAGGACTCTTATCATGTAACACAGCTACCTATTTTATCTACCTGTCAGGTGTTAATTTTTTCTTGACAACATGGAAATGTTTAAAAGTTTAACATCTATAGAATTATTTAAAAAAAAAAACCCATTACATATTGATTTATTATTCATAATTTCCTTTTTTTCAATTTGTACTCCAAGGGAAAGCAGAGGGGAAAGTTATATAATGCGTCCAAAAGGTACTCAGTACAATTAATTAAATTTCGCTTTTGCAATATACAAGTGGAATTATGCTTGGATATAGCCAGAGGACCTCTTGAGTTTTAACATTTTTATAGAAAGGTAAAGATACCCTACCCAACTCCTTCAGAAAACACGCCCCCTGGAAAAATGTAACGGGAAATCAATAATATATACAAGTATCTGAAGGAACGCAACACTACTAAGTACTTTCTCCCCAAAGAAATAGTTCTCAAATTGGAGAAAATAATGCTTGCTTTTTTTTTTTGGCTTCAAAAAATTTCTGATTGGGATTTAATTTTTGGTTGGTATCCCCCCCCCCCCAAAAAAAAAAAAATATGATTGTATTGTTACTACGCACTTTGAAAAATTACGCAAATTGGGGGGAAAAAATCAAAGTGAGTTAAATTTGGGACGTAGTAAACATGGTTAACGCACTTTTTAAAAATTCTTATTTTCAGATTGCGTTCATATCGACCTTTGAAAAGAAATGTGCACGACTTAGAGTAGTCAATATTCTAGCAAATTTTAGATAGGATAATTATTTAAACCTGGTTGGATAACTTTGGGTCCTTTTATCTGCCTTCTCCTCATTCTCGATAAGGCATTGGATATATCATTTCATCGGCTTTTGGAAAGATATCTAAGAAAAAAAGTGCTGTCTATTACTAAAATCTATGTCCGGAAATTTTATTTCAGTCATATTTTTTCAAGGTGCGTTAATTTTTTTTACAAAGTGCGTTGATTTTGTCCCAATTTTAACGCACTTTGAATAAAAAAAGTTCGTAATTTTTTCAATGTGCGTTGCAACACTGCATGTCTACTGTTTGCATGGAATTTATGTTAGGCAGAAAATATTAATCGTTTGAATTCTCAAAGTAGCATTCATTTGTGTAAGAGGAGTTGTGGATAAGTGATAGGTACCTCAAAAGATAACAGACAGATAGACGAACATAAGGACTCAAACGAGGGTATAATAATGGTCTATCATTGATCAACAGGCGACTTAATGATAGACTGTATTTACTGACTAAATCATCATATGAAACATAAAGTTAACGAAATGTTGACGAGGCTGTTGATATCCTTGAATCATCAACTGATTTGACGATAGCTTTCCATTTTTTTTTTAGAAATTGTGCATACGTGGATGCTCTAGCATATCAATCATACACTTTATACCTAGATGATAATGATAAATAGTTATTAAATACATGTACTAGTATTGGTACAAAACTAAGGGAAGTATTAGCTCCAGTAAAAAAATAATGTCATTATTGTAAGAAAAAAGACCAGGAAACATGAAATCCTAACCAGGTAAAATGATCATTTGATGTAAGTATACATATATTTAAGCAGTCTTCAGCTTTTGTATACCCCTTTCCTGTCAGTTCTGATTTGTTTGTAGTTCAACGCCAGTCTCGAGAATTTTTCATTTTTATGGAAATGCAATCACTTGACGGCGAAAGGCAACACATTTAGACAGCAAGCAGTAAGGGATTTTTTATGTACCAGCACCTACTGTGACACGGGACCTCGGTTTTTACGGACTCATCAGAAGGACCGGTCTCCACGTCGTGCACCAGGATTTGTACCATCGATCAATTAACTCCTTACTCCGTGACGTAAGCTTAATGTTTACAGTAATTGAAATTTAAAATTTGCTTGATATTCTTAAAACTACATAACACTGATTGTTTACTCTAGATAAGACATGTATTTTGATAGTAATAGTATTTAAAAATGTTGAGTTTTAATTTCCTTGTATATTCGTCAACAGAAAAATGCGTCGACTCGTTAAGTAGAGAAGTAAATGGAATTGAATGTATGTGTCTTTGAGTAAAGCTACTTGGTTTAAATATCAACCTCAAAATAGGAACATTTTAACGTTTTGTTATGTATTTTTGACGTCATGGTTTGAAGTTTTTCACTTCTTTGACGGAGAAATATTTTCATTTTTTTTATACTATTTTTTCATTTCTTAATTTAGTTTTACGAGTGTTGATCCAATAGGAATGTCACAGTGTCCATATCTTTTATACTTGGCGTGATATTTTCAAATATAATATATACCAGAAGATGCACATACATAAATCCAATGAAAATTTTATTTTTCATCTAAGAATGTTTAACTGAATTTATTTTATAGAAGTTTATAACATAGAACATAGGGGTGTCGCCGCGTAGTATAAATGAAAGTTTTGAAAGAGTTGAGGAGTAATATTTCTTTTCTAGTGTACAATATACATTGCTATACTTTGTTTTACTAAAACAATTTTGATCATTGCTCACAGTTAATTGGAACATTTGAGAATAGTTTTAAATCGACATTTTTCTAAATTTAATATTTTTGGTGTAATTTTCATTGGATTTTCGGCAGAAAATTACTGAAATTTTCAAAAACTTGATATTTTCACTATAAAAACAAGGCAGTGTTCTGTTCTCAATAAAACTGTAAATTATAATCTCCTTCCCTTGAATAGAAAATAACTTCCTGATAATAAAATATTCAATGACTGAATTTATCAGGTGATACTTATTTAAACTGGCTTAGTATTTGCTTGGTTAAAATATTTCCTTGAAGTAAATACACTTTGTACACCCTGTTGACAAAGACTTACAGAAATTTAAAACTTATATTTCCTTTTATCAATTTTATATTCAGTTATACTTTTTGTCCTAAAACATTTACGCCCAGTTTCATTTACCTGGTACAATATCAATGTCTGTAATAATATCTTTTTAAATAAAAATATATATATAAAATAATTGGCCATGTACAATATATATTATTGATTATTATCTTATATTATCCCCCCCCCAAAAAAATAAATAAAAATTAAGGGAAAAATACGAAAGCCTACAAGGGTCAAATTAGAAAATGAAGAAAAAACAATTAAGTCGTAATAACGACTTTTTATCTCGTTATTACGACTTTCTATCTCGTAATAACGACTTTCTTAAGTCGTTATTACGACTTTTTATCTCGTTATTACGACTTTCTTAAGTCGTTATAACGACTTTTTATCTCGTTATTACGACTTTTTAATCTCGTAATAACGACTTTCTTAAGTCGTAATTACGACTTTTTATCTCGTAATAACGACTTTTTATCTCGTTATTACGACTTTTTATCTCGTAATAACGACTTTTTATCTCGTAATAACGACTTTTTTAAGTCGTAATAACGACTTTTTATCTCGTAATAACGACTTTTTATCTCGTTATTACGACTTTTTATCTCGTAATTACGATTTTCTTAAGTCGTAATTACGACTTTTTATCTCGTTATTTTGACTTTCTTAAGTCGTAATAAGTCGTAATAACGGAAACGTGCCCGGTATAACGGTGTCGTGTAGCTGAAAACGCGATGATTGTTTAGTTATAAAATTGTCAAAACAGTTGCACCAGAGTTTGACAATTTATTTATGACAAAAATCTGTAATTATTGACAATATTTGGACTTGTTTTGTTTACACGCTTATAATCTAAATCAATATGCCGCTAAATTGAAGACATTAGTGTTGCACATAGCAGAAATCATTTCAAAGTATTATATATGATACATAAGCGCGTGTCGAAAGCAAACTAAAGGGGGGGGGGGGGG
>PRKT01000527.1:230258-325383 GCA_003671525.1 Saccostrea glomerata | reverse complement strand
ATATATATATATATATATATATATATATATTTAAAACAATTAAATAAAATATCTATACACTTAAAGAGGTAGAGGCTCCATATATGGGCCAAAATAATTTGTTTTATAAGTTTAAATTAGGATCGTATATAGTAAATTTTACAAGCTTTCAAATGAATATATGGTGATAACGAACAGTGTTCAAGCTCAAAAGTACATAAAACAATAAAAATTAGGTGCAGAGCAAACACGGAACTCCAAAACATCAGAGGTGGGATTAGGTGCCATGGAGGAGTGAGCATCCCCTGCTGATCGGTAACACTCGCCTGGTGCATTTTGTCATGATCGGGAAATAACGGAAAAATCAGTGTGTAAATATTGGACTAACAAGTATAGTATGAAAAACATCATACAGAATTTGACTTAATGAAAAATTGTATTTGCTGATAAGTCATTGTTTCGACCACAGAACTTACGAAATTATGACTGTAAACGAGACTGCTGATATTCTTGTTTCATCAACTTGCTTGTCAATAATTTACCTCGTTTTAGAAGAATCAACTGAGATATATATATATACTCCGAATGCAGGTGATGAAGGCATATTGCTGCATAAGTAAGGGAAACTGACGATAGAAAAGTTCATGAACAAACTATGCAAAATGGTTTCACATTCATTTTTACAGAATGTACAAATATCATTTTCTTTTATTTTAATCTTTTTAAGGTAGTAATATACAGATTATATTCTTTGCAAGATTCTAAATTGAAGCCATTGGACAGCTGAATACAAACAAAATTAATAAATCAATGAACAGGTCACCAATCACTGACCCTAGAAATTCAAGAGGAGAGATCAGGAGCCTAGGATAAGTAAACATCTCCTGTAGACCCGTCCCATACGCTGTGATTCTGTGTAGGTCAGATAGTCGAAGTCAAATTTGTATGAAACAAAGACAGAACAATTGATAGGAAATGGGTCAGTAAAACGGGTTGTATTTGCTAAAATAAATCACTATAACTTATCTTCTTCGGTTTAAAAAAAAAAATGATCGTACTCAGAACATGCTTTTTAGCATTGAATAAGTTAGAAAACCTAAACACCATATGCAGGTGATTGTAGAATATTACTTCAAAAATAGTGAAAATTGACGATAGAAAAGCACATCTCATTTTTCATACAATTTAGTTGTTAGTTGGCCTTATCGTCTATAGTCAGTACTATTTTACATAGATGAAAAGGTTAAATAGCAGTGAATTGTTGGGGTTGGACTTTGGTTAACTGATAGAATTTCCCTAGGTTACCAGATGACTTTTGTTTGAAGGGTACTCTTTTTAGCAAACAAGTATTTAGATGATTTATGACGTAAACGATAAGGGTCAACTAAGAACTAGACTGTATTAAAATGAGATGACTTAATAGTCATATTTCCTTGTTTATGTAGTTATATTCCGCTATGGCCGACACATAGTGTTAATGTATCCCATCTTAAAAACTACAGATGAAAATAGTGCGATATGTTTTTATACGAGGAAGGATACAGACAAATAGGTCGAAATAACAGGTGTTTATATTAACATTGTGACCAAATGTTATGTTGCATTTGCTAAAAAGGCCATTATAATGATTACAGAATTTACGAAATGCTTTCGTTTAATTAGTCCCGGTATTATAAACTTAATTGCCAGTAACCTGCCTCGGAATCAAAATTGATCGCACCCTGCCCTTCGGTATTTAATAAGTTTAGGGTCATGAACACCATGTGCAAAGGACATTTAATAATCTGTTTCTAAGGGCTCAAAGCGGGTTTAACTGGTGGACAGGGGATGCTTACTCCTCCTGGGCACCTGTTCACATCTGTGAACTTTTTCAGGGGTCCGTATGTCCTGTCCACAGATTAGTATTGTTTATATATTTTTTTAGAGATCGATCTTCACACTTCATTGAAAAGCTATCATTATGACACGATATCAGTTATTTTGGCATACATTACGTATATTTGTATGTCATACTCCAAGAGAAGCAAATTAGTTCGGAAGGTTTTAAACTAAGATTGCAAAAAGAAAATGTGTGCATAATTAACCGACCGTTACATTGAAATATATGTATGAGTACACCTAAAGACAGATGTCTCAAACGGCATGAAATGGGCTCGTGCAGGTAAAAATCTCGTCTCTTTGTACCTGAGGATCATTCCAAAGGAAATTCTAAAAACATCACCGACTTCCTAATTCTTTAGATACACCAAAATACATTATTTAACTTTTAAAACTGATATATTATTTGTAAATATCGGCATCTCAACATTTTCTATCAGCGCAGATTTTAAAGTTATTGTTAATTTAAATGCATTACAAAGACACAACTCCAATTCAAATAAAAAAAATTCATAAACACGACACTGGTATATCGATCATGTGACGTAAATACACAGCCAATTTACATTAGACGGCAGCCATTATACTCTCTTCCTATCAGGTAATGTTTATATTACTTGAAAATTTGAAATTCTCTTGACATTTTTTGCTAGTTACAGTGAATCTTTGCTGTAGATTAGTCATGCATTTTATCAGTAATAATTAATTTTAAATAAAATGTTGAATTTTAAATAAATTGAAACTCCACCGAAAGAAGAAAGTCTCGTAAAAAGGTAAAGCAGAGACATGAATGGAACAAAATTTATATGTTTTTGAATAAGATAAAAAATGCATCTAATGACATCTCACTGGACAAAAAAGGGAAATTTGAACAATTAACTACCTTGGCACTTAAATAACTTGAAGTCGATAAAACAATACAAATTAGGAGCAGAACAAATATGAACCTCCCAAACATTAGAGGTGGGATTAGGTGCCATTGAGGAGTGAGCATCCCATGCTGACCGGTAACAGCCGCCGTATGTTCTTTGTCATGATCGGGAAAAACGGGAAAATCCATAGTCAATTCAATGGTGTAAATACTGGACTTACAATTAGTATGAAAAAACGTCAGTCAACATTTGACTCAATGATAAATTGTATTTGCTGACAAGGTCATTGTATCGATCATAGAACTTACGAAATGATGACTTTAAACGATACTGCAGACATTCTTGTTTCAGCAACTTGTTTGTCAATATTTTAAGCAACTTGTTTGTCAATAGTTTACCTCGTTTTAGAAATTGTAGATATATTCATATATCTCAGTTGATTCGATACGAAAGAGCATGCTCTACGCATGAATAATCTTTAAAACGAGGTAAATTATTGACAAGTAAGTTGATGAAACAAGAATATCAGCAGTCTCCTGTAAAGTCATCATTTTGTAAGTGGTATGGTCGAAACAATGACCTTGTCAGCAAATACAATTTATCATTGAGACAAATGCTGACTGACGGTTTTCATACTAATTGTTAGTCCATTATTTACACACTGAATTGACGACGTATTTTCCCGTTATTTCCCAATTATGACAAGAAGCACACGGCAGGTGTGACCGGTCGGCATGGGATGCTCACTCCTCCACGGCACTTAATCCCACCTCTAATGTTTTAGTCGTTATCTCCATATCCTTCACGAACAAACTATGGAATAAGGTTTCACATTCATATTTACAGAATGTACAAATATCATTTTCTTTTATTGCAATCTTTTTAAGGAAGTAATATACAGGTATAATATTCTTTGCAAGATTCTAAATTATAGCCAGTGGACAGCTGAATACAAACAAAATTGATGAATCTATGAACGGGTCACCAATCACTGACCCCAGAAATTCACTAGGTGGGATCAGGTGCCGATGATAAGTATGCATCTCCTGTAGACCCGTCCCATACGCTGTGATTCCTATGTCAGATAGTCGAAGTCAAATTTGTATGAAACAAAGACAGAACAATTGGTAGGAAATGGGTTAGTAAAAACAGGTTGTATTTACTAAAAAATTACTACAACTTTTCGCATAATTGTAAAAATCCATTGTTAAAATCCTTGTAGCATCAACTTATCTATCAATATCTACCTCGGTTATAAAAATGATCGTACTCCGCGTATGCTTTTAAGTATTGAATAAGTTATTAAACATAAACACCATATGCAGGTCATGGTATATTATTACTGCATAATTAATGAAAATTGACGATAGAAAAGTAAAAGTCATCTTGTTTTTTTCTACAATTTAGCTGTTAGTTGACCCTTATCGTCTGTAGTCTACAGTACTATTTCACATTAATGAAATATTTAAAACAGCAGTGAATTGTTGGGGTTGGATTGTGGATTTCCCTGGTTACCAGATGACCAACTAACAACTTGACTGTATTAAAATGAGATGACTTAATGGTTATCTTTCCTTGTTTATGTTGTAATATTCCGCTATGACCTGCACATGGTGTTAATGTATCTCAACTTTTAAATACCGATGAAAATAGTGCGATATGTTTTTATACGAGGAAAGATACTGACAAATAGGTCGAAATAACAGGTTTTTATATTAAGATTGTGACCAAATGATACGTTGTTTTTGGTAATAGGGTCATTAAAACGATTACAAAATTTAAGAACTGCTTTCGTTTAATGATTCCCTGTATTATAACTTGTTTTACCAGTAGTTTGTGTCGGAATCAAAATTGATCGCACTCTGCCCTTTGGTATTAAATAAGTTTGGAGTCATGAACACCAGGTGCAAGGGACATTGAATAATCTGTTCCAAAGGGCTCAAAGCGGGTTTAACTGGTGGACAGGGGATGCTTACTTCTCCTGGGCACCTGTTCCCATCTGTGAACTTTTTCAGGGGTCTGTATGCCCTGTCCACAGTTTAGTATTGTTTGTATATTCTTTTTATATATAGATCGATCTTCACCCTTCATTGAAAAGTACTTGAAGCTATCATTATGACACAATATTTGTTATTTTGGCATACATTACGTAAATTTTTATGTCATACTCCAAGAAAAGCAAATTAGTTCGGAAGGTTTTAAACTAAGATTGCAAAAAGAAAATGTGTGCATAATTAACCGACCGTTACATTGAGCACACCTAAAGACAGATGTCTCAAACGGCATGAAATGGGTTCGTGCAGGTAAAAATCTCGTCTCTTTGTACCTGAGGATCATTCCAAAGGAAATTCTAAAAACATCACCGACTTCCTGATTCTTTAAAATACACCAAAATATATTATTAAACTTTTAAAACTGATATATCATTTGTAAATATCGGCATCTCAACATTTTCTATCAGCGCAGATTTTAAAGTTATTGTTAATTTAAATGCATGCATTACAAAGACACAACTCCAATTCAAATAAAAAAAAATTCATAAAAACGACACTGGTATATCGATCATGTGACGTAAATACACAGCCAATTTACATTAGACGGCAGCCATTATACTCTCTTCCTATCAGGTAATGTTCATATTACTTGAAAATTTGAAATACTCTTGACATTTTTTGCTTGTTACAGTGAATCTTTGCTGAAGATTGATCATGCATTTTATCAGTAATAAATTTTAAAAATGTTGAATTTTAAATAAATTGAAACCCCGCCAAAAGAAGAAAGTCTCGTAAAAAGGTAAAGCAGAGACATGAATATATGTTTTTGAATAAGATAAAAATAAAAAAGTGCATCTAATGATATCTCACTCGACAAAAAAGGGAACTTTGAACAATTAACTACCTTGACACTTAAATAACCTTAGTTTGAACATCTCTTTAAACCAAAAACAATGTCTACATTATTACATATGTTTGAGATGTCTAGACTAATTAAAAGACAAACATTGTCATTCTTCAGTGAACCTATGATTTTATGAATAACAATTCCTCTGTTGATGGATCACAATGTGATTCACGTTATCATGGGATCTTTGAAAATATTTAAAGAAAATGAATATGCGCCCTATAGTGCTCGTCTTGAGTCATAGCAATAGCTGACGCTATCAGTTCCCATGTCTTTATAAGAACTACACTTTAATTCAAATGCATATAACGTATAGATTTTGTATTAATACTTGCATATTTGTCATTCACCTTAGTGTCAATAAAATGCAAGACAATATCTGTAAAGTGTATGAAAAGTAAGTGTTCCTTTTAAGTGTAAAAATGTACAAAAGTTGTTTTATTTCTAATCACCTGTATACGATTTCGTTCATGGCTTATCATTAATTAAAAAAATTATAACCCTTAATGAACATTTTCATTATTTTGATATTCTTTATTGGCTTTATAGCTAAATTTCATAAGATTTTCAATAGTGAAACGATGTAGCTAATCCATTCAATTAAATTGATATCTTCACAGCGTTGATATTTTCAATATGAAGACATGAACGTGTTATTTTCTCAGTGATGATATAAAATTATGTATATAACTGTCACTACCTTCACTGTTTACAATTCTCCAGTGAGTACACTGTTAAAACACATGTCTCAAACCAACGCCAGATAATGGGCGATAGGGGCTTCAACCCCCCACCCCGCCTTTAAAAAAACAAACAAAACAAACAAAACAAAACAAAAAACTATTCAATAACGTTTCGTGAAGAAGTGAGACAGATTAATTACATTTTCACTCTTACTTTGCACTCTTGGAAATAAATTACAACACATTAGTTTTCTTCATTTGTTCCTTCAAAACAATGATCGCATTGTTTTACATACACTTGTAAACACTTTTATCATAATGACAGCCATGTGAAATCTTAAAACAGACTGTTTCCAATATGACAGCAATTGCATTTAGGTAGTCATAATTATAAGTATAGGTACAGATTCATTGAGGTACAGAATCGTTTATAAGGGGATAAATGATAACTATTATTAACTTACTCATATCACAATAAATACTTATACATTTTACAATCAATTTAAGTTGGTAAAACATTATTGATTTAGTTTTTTTTCCCTCCAAGACTTTTTAAATGATCAAGATTTAGACTTCAACCTATTAATATGTCAGAGTTATTATTTTCAGTATGGATACTGCTACCAGTGCCCCGGATATGACGCAATGTGACCTTTGTGAGACTGTTAAGGTAGAGGTACACTGTGATTCCTGTCTTGTCAATCTCTGTAAGGCTTGTGTTCGAGCACACATGATCTCTGATGAATCCAAGGACCATAAACTCTTAAAATATCAGTCCAGGAAACCTACCCGCCTTTACCCTGAATGTAAATATCATAACAAGCAACAATGCACAATGTACTGTAACAAATGTGATATTCCTGTGTGTAAAAAGTGCCTTGCATCTGATGAACATGAAACTCATCAGATATCAGAAATCTTAAAAGTTGTGAATGAAAAGAAGGATAAATTAATCAAAGAACGAAATGAATTAAATGAAACAGTTTATCCAACCTACCAGAACATTGCCTCTGATGTACAAAGTAGAATGAATCAGCTAGAAAAGGAGTGTGGAGTTCTTTCTTCAGCAATAACAAAACATGGAATGGCCTGGCACAGAGAAATTGACAAACTTTCAACAAAACTCAAAGCTGAAGTGGATGAGATGAAAAATACACAGTTACAAACTCTACAGAAACATCTGGATAAAATTAACAAGAACATTTCTGACATTAAGAATGAAATTATTTCAATTGAAAGGGCAATAGATGCTAATGACTTGTCGAAACTATTTGATGTAACATCCCATGCACATATATATAGTAAACTTCCACAAAAAATTGCTCCTTCTCTGCCAAAATTCATTCCAGGAAAAATACAAGGAGAAGAATTCAGTAAATTATTTGGTGTTTTATCATCAAGTTCTTTAACATCAGATGAACATGGCTACAGCATGAAATTAATACAGAAATCACCAGAAGCTGGATCCTCTCCTCCAGTCAAACAGCTGCTTGACGAACCAGAAATCGTTACAAATATAGACACTGGGTATGAATACCTTATCAATGTAGCCTGCCTGAGTGACGAAGAAATCTGGACAAGAGGAAACGACAGCACTATGAAACTGTACAGCATTAATCAGGGATCACTTATCAAGTCAATCAAGACCAAGTCAGGAAACATACCATGGGACATTGCAGTGACGAAAAATGGAGATCTGGTTTACACCGATATAAGTGATAGAACAGTGAACATTGTGAAGAATAAGAAGATTGAAAGTGTAATCAGACTCCAGAACTGGACACCTCGTGGTGTCTGTAGTACCTCCTCAGGGGACCTCCTGGTTACTATGTGTAGTCATGATGACAAACAATCAAAAATTGTCCGTTACTCTGGTTCCACAGAGAAACAAACCATTCAGTATGATGATCAAGGAAAACCTCTCAATTCGCTTTACACGTGTATAACAGAGAATAGGAATTTGGATATCTGTGTATCTGACAATAAAGTTAGGGCTGTAGTTGTGGTCAATCAGGCCGGGAAACTGAGATTCAGATACACTGGGCATACTCCTGCTCTAAAGAACAAACCATTCATTCCACTTGGAATCACCACAGACAGTCAGAGTCACATACTTACGACTGATGATAATAACCACTGTGTCCACATTATAGATAAAAATGGACACTTTCTCCAATACATAGACTGTGGACTGAGTGAACCCGTGGGACTTTGTACAGATATTAATGACAATCTGTATGTTGCTCAGTGGAGAAAGAGACAAGTGAAGAAAATCAAATATCTGGTCAGATGTATCACGATGTAGATGACAAAAAAAAAAAAGCTAAATAATGATAACGAACATTTTGTCTTGATGAAATTTACAATTACATGGCTATGTTTATCAATGAAATATTGAGATAATAAACATACTCGAACTCTAAAAACCATTAAACAATAAAAATTGGAGAAAGGCAAACACGGACCTCAAAACCGTCAGAGGTGGAATCAGGTGCCATGGAGGAGTGAGCATCCACTGCCGACGAGTCATACCCGCCGTTTACTCCTTGTCATGATCGGGAAATACCCGGTACCGGAAAAATCCGTCGACAATTCAGTGTGTAAATAATGGCCAAACAATTACTTAGAAAGTCATTGTATCGACCATAGAAATGATGAATATAAACGAGATTGCTGATATTCTTGTCTCATCAACTTGTTTGTCAGTAATTTACCACGTTTTAATAAATGTACATATGTATAGCTTGTTATTGTGTATCGAATCAACTGAGATATATAAATCCTGTTTGCAGGTGATGAAGGTATATTGTTGCATAAGTAAGGGAAGTTGAAGATTGAATCATCAAGTTTATCATACAGCTTGGTTGTTAGATTACTATACCATCTTTTTCAAGTAAAATATCTAAATAAAAAGCAGATGTTTCAGACTCTGTGATATCTATCAATTCAAGCTCATGGTGATATATCGTATTGACAAAAGAGTGGAAATAACCTTTGTTATGATTGACAATACGTCGAGTTGAAGGCCACATCACATTTTATTCTTTCATGCATGAGATTTTGGACAACTCTGCTTCATATGAATACAAAAATAAGTCTGCTAATAACGGGGCGCAATTGGTACCCATGGGAATTCCAATAGATTGTTGGAAGACCTTGTTTCCGAAACCACATAGATATTGTCCACATCAACTTAACATCAAATTCAAAGTACTTGTGTGTACAATCAGAATGTTCTTAAAAATAATTTTGCAAATGACCAATGAAAAGTAACTCAATTTACGAGATCCATTTTACTGAAAAAATAGCTGTCAGTCATATCAAAAGGGCTAGCGCTTCATGAAAAATATGCCTACGTGCAAGTCTGTGTGATTCACACACCGATAATTCACACAAAACTTAAAAATATTCCTTATATTTACATTTTACATGTTTGGAAGCACCAAATATATACTCAATATTTGAATTTCTCGCTGCCCTTTATCGTTATTCTTTTACTAATGTCGCTGTAGCCTTATTGTGATGTCACCTTAACGCACGTTTCTCCGTGTATATTTCTACGCGTGAGTTTACACAAAAATGATTTTCAAATCAATCTCACTGTTGGCTTAGTAGAAAAACATAGTTAATGTAAATATTGTCAATTAACAATGGTAATTTCCATTTTTATAACGTTACGACATATCCTGATGAGCTTGAGATAAAAGAAACCACAGAGTCTGACACATTCTCTTTCATATTTAGATATTTTCCTTGAATAAGACTTTAACGGTAATCTAACAACCAAGTCCTTTGATAAAGGTGATGACTTTAATTTTTCTATCGTCAAATCCCCTTATGCAGCAATCAATACCTTCATCACTAATTATAATTTAAAATTCAAAATGTCCAATATATTGCGATACAATGACAAAACACATTGTATTGCAAAACGATTTTGTAATATCGATATATTGGCAATATGCTTAAATTAAGGAATATTATAACTAAATATAAAAAAGGACTTATGAAAGGTTTGTTATTAGGCCAAACAGTAAGACAAAAGTTGTTTTGTGGGAGTATTTCAGTGCATAGCTTAAATGAAATCAACGAGATTTTTCCCGTGTTGGTTACTTATCATAGTTATGATATGTATGTTCTGTATGTTAATTTTAAAAAGTAAATATAGTAAGAAAATGCCATTCATTTTAATTACATTGAAAATATTGCAATACATATCGCAATACAGTTTAAATATCGCAATATATCGCAATACGAAATTTCGGGCCAATATCAGCCCCTATTCATCACCTGCATACGGAGTTTAAATATATCTCAGTTGATTAGATACGCAAGAGCATGTTCTACGTATGAACAATTTCTACAACGAGGTAAATTATGACAAAAAAGATGATGAAACATATGGAACGCCAAATTAACATATATTCAAATATTTGTACCTATCTTCAAATAATTGTACCTATCTTCAAATGAATTGCACCTATCTTTAAATCAATTGTACCTATCTTCAAACGAATTAGAGATAGGCACAATTCAAGAAACAAGAATTTCAGCAGGCTCGTTTAAAGTCATCATTTCGTAAGTTCTATGTTCGATACAATGACCTTGTCAACAAATACAATTTATCATTGAGTCAAATGCTGACTGACGTTTTTCATAGTAATTGTTACTCCATTATCGAAACACAGAATTGACGGCGGATTTTCTCGTTATTTCCCGATCAGAAGCATACGGCGGATGTGAAGTTCCTGTGAACGATCGGCAGGGGATGCTCACTCCTCCATGGCATCTGATCTCACCTCTGATGTTTTGGAGTGTTTGCTCCTATTTTGTACTGTTTTATGGACTTTTGATCTGGAATACTCTTTGTTATCTCCATATGTTTCATCCAAACTATTCTTTTTTCACCTTTTTTAAATATCTAAGCGAGGTTTAACCGGATGCCATGGGCATACATCAGGCTACGCATGTGTGAGAATGCTAGAGAGTTTGTCGAAGACGACTTGCCCGTAGAATGATTCGCCCTATTGGAATTAAAATAATTATGCCACTCATTGGCAAATCTCCCAGAACAGAAGTCAAATCCCAGTCGATCGTTATGGGCTATAAACGTTTATACTCTGTGTTATTTTATTATAACCGATTTTTTTTTTAAATAAATGACTATAACATGCCAGGAGCAAGCACCTGTGGTCAAAGTAGGCAGATCATTGCAGAAAATGTGAAGGAACCTATACATGAATATTCACTAAACCTAGAAATTTTCTTTAATTGAATTTCGGCTAGAAACACATGCATATGGTCTACGTACTGTAGTCCTTTTTTTTTTTAAAGGACAGCAACTTGTAATCCTTTTTGAGTCATGAATACTTATGGTGTAAATATAGCTAAACATAAAGACCAAAAACAGAATTAATTTCAAAATGTCCAATGTCAAGTGCCTTGGTCTGTTAAATGGCGATACGTCATTTCTAGTATGAATATACTACATACTGGGATAAATATGAAGGGGAACACTTCAAAACTCTAACAGAACGGAGAGATATCTTTAAAAGCTATTGAGGGATCGTAACAGAAAATTGAAATCCAAAAATAAAGATCCCTGTCATTCAGCTTTCAGTAAACTTCAAATGACAAATACAATGAAAAAGCTTTATAAAACACAACCGTTTTATCAGACGAAGCTAATCATATTTCAGCTAGTTTTCAACATTTGTAATATTCCATACAATCAAATTGAATTTGAACTACCAAGCTTAAACTGGATTCCTACCCGACATAAATAATTTTTAAAAAACCTTTTAATGAAATATGAAAATAACGCAGAGTATTCAAGCTCACAAATCCATTTTAAGATTTTTTTCCAGATCGAGGCATAGCAAACAGGGACCTCTAAAAACAGCTTGAATGTGAGAGCAGGTGCCATGGAGTAGAAAACATACCCTGTCAACCTGTTACACCCACCGTGTACTCGTCATCGTGACCGGGGAAAAATTGACCAAATGGGAAAATCCGTAAACAATTTAGGGTGAAAGTAATGGTTTGAATAGCGTCAGTCAACATTCAACTCAAGGATAAATAGTGCTTGCTGTCAAAATTAAGGTTATATTGAATTGACCATAAGATTTGCAAAATGTTGACTTTAAACAAACCTGTTAATATCTTTGTTTCATTGACTTATTTGTCAATAGTGTGCCTCATATTTTGTTGTTCATCATTAGAGCATTCTCTTGCATATCGAATCAACAGAGAGATATAAACTCCATATGTAGGTGATAATAGTTTAAATACTGCTACATTAAAAGGAAAGACAATGATTGAAAGGTTGAAAACATTAGTTCATCATAGAGGTTTGTTGTTTGGTTACCATCAACATCTTTTTCTGGTAAAATATCCAAATAAGAAACAGATGTGTCACTCTGTGGAATCTTTTATTTAAGTTCAAAGGGATATATTGATTCGATGTAGCAACGAAAATGAATATTGTTAATTGATAAAACATTGTTGATACAGTGTATATTGAAATGTTGAATCAAAGTCTACAGCAAGAGATTCTTTTTATACAGAAGTTGTTGATTATATTATGCTTCATAACTTTCCTTAAATTTGCATTTAACCAAGTTTCAAAGAAACTATTCAAGGTACTTTCATATTAGTTTATGTTCGTTTATGTACTGAATGATACATCATTTACTGAGAATTTCATTACTGTGTACATTTTTCTTTGGTTTTACCTTTTTTTTTTTGCTTTTCTGTAAAGTAAATACACACTGTAATTCTATTAAATGTTTAATCTTGATTGTGTGCATGTAATGAAGGCATTTTCAACAAGGGTTCTGTGAGAACATTTGTTATCCCTTTACTAACCACAGCGACAGCAGGCGAGACACAGGGTTGCGGGCAACCCTTACGAGAACTAGTTGTTAAAAGGAAGCAGTGTGTGAATACTTAATTTATTTTTTCAAAAAAACTTTAATGCTAATTAAAGAGTTTTTTGCTGAAATTGAAAAATTGAAATGCTCTTGAAAATTGCCCCATTGCTGTAGATAATGTTTTTTTGTGTAGAATAACAAAGCAATTACACCAGTGTGACCCGGAATTCTGGAGGAAGGTTGTGGACCATGTAAAGACAAAGACGCTAGAGGAATGTCAGGAATATTTCTACAAGGAGATGCCCAGTAAAAAGAAGGGCAAACGGGGCAGACCCCCAAAACCAAAAGGTTAGTTAAAAAGGTCTAAGGGTCCATAACAGCATTCACAGAAGCCAAAAAGGACCAGAAATCAAGCAATCTTCATCTATGTTCAGTTCCTCTTGCTTATACATACATTTACATAGGTGTATTTAGAATATATCGGTAAAGTTTTCATAAACAGAGGGGGGGGGGGTAAACTATAGAACTTTCAAGCATAGAACCAAGTGATTTTTAGGATTAAATGTTCTTTTTTTCAGAATTTATCGATGTATAATCTCTGCCTTTTTACTCACAAACTGAATAAAAGTGCAAAGCACTTTATGTTAAGTTTGTGAGTAAAAAGGCAGAGTTTACACATCGATAAATTCTGAAAAAAGATTGTTTTATTCTTATAATTCCAATTTCAAATTTTTAAAAGTATTTATCTTTGAGGCCGCCAGAAAATCCGTTATTTTGTACGGCGAAGGAATACTTTATGCAGCAAAGAAACGTATACAAAATGAATATCGAAAAAAAATCCAACTTAAATTGTCAAAACAATCAATAAATAAACTTAGAAAAACTCATTGAATGTTGTTTAAGTCAACAAATATCATAAATACGCGTATTCTCCAGAACAAATTTGTCCTTGACCATGGTCATGTTGACATTAACAACCATACTCATAGCGAAAGTTGCAGACCGAGGACGTCCTTGATTTGCTCTGGTTCGTTCAAAGATCCAGAATATTGGATTTGAGGATGTAAATATATGAATTTTAAATGCTGATAAGGCAAGAGTCTGAGGTACGTTTCTTTTCCCTATCACAATGATACCAGCTGAGCTGATATTGAATGTTGAGAAAATGACAGCATGATCAGCGATTTTTAGCTCTACTGGTCAGAGACCAGAAGAGCTTATGCGATAGTAATGCGTCCGTCGTCCGTCCGTCTCTGTTATAATAATATATATATATCTCTATGGATCTAGGCCCTCATGAATGGGCTTTATAAGTATGATATATACACAACACTTATTTGATGACTATGAAAACATTTTAATACTAACAAGTTTTTTAAATAAACCATAATTAAATGACCAAAAAAGAGTAATTCTTTCAGAAACAGTTCTTAGAAAATTGAGTCAGTCATAACTTAACAAATGTCAGTTTTACTTGAAAAAAAAAGGACCAGACGGAGCCCTGTTATGTTAATAAAGATCATATTTATTTTACAGTTCAAGGAATTCATGTGTGATTTCTAATTATGACAAAACAATTTTTGTTGAACAGAATTATTCAATTGAGTGAACATGCTTTAAAAATAAATAAAATATCATATGAATACAAAATTAGGAAATAATTTTAAAATTACCTAACAAAAAAGAAAAATAAGTTTTAAAAAATGTTGTACATCTTAACATTAAATAATGGAAGGATAGGTTACATACCTAAAAAAAAAAACAAATGGACAAATATAAATAAAAATGGTGCCTCTATATAACAAGTGAGATGTTATAACTTATCACAGTTTATTAGAATGACTCGGTGCAGACTAGAATATATTGGAAGCATTATTTTAAAAGGCTTGGTATATTCAGCATAATAATGTATAATTCTGTGTTCTTACTCCTAAGAGAACATAGAAACTACATATATATACAAACATTATTCTATTTACTAATGCCCAAAATACATTTTCAGAAATACAATTGTATATACATGCAAAATGTAAACTAAATAAACATTATCCTTAAAATTATCATTCCTTTTTATGTTAAAAAGTATAAATACAGTAAAATGTGAAATAATTCATTAATCTTTAATCTAAACATGTACTACTTGTACAAAAAAAAAATATTATTTTACGCCTTATTAAAATAATATACATGGAATACTTTAACACAACCTTTGATGCAATCTATCAACAAATAAATCACTGGTACAAGGTGACAAAAAATTTATTTCATTTTCTTAATGAATTTCAAGAAGATTTAAAAAAAAAAAGAAAAAAAAAACACATAAATTTATCTTTAATAATTAATAATACATGTATGTACAAGAGTCAGATAAACACATTTGCTATAATTTTAAAAGACACTGTTTTTTTTCATTTCAAATTGGAAGCACTACGTCATGCATAAGAAATGAATGGAAGTAAATACCACGATTACCAGGTATTCATAATGGAAACTCTACAAGTAATATGCGTAAGTGTCAAAAATCCATGTATAACAAAAAACAAAATAAAATTAACAAAGTTTTATATAGTTACATCAATTATGTCACGATGTATGTATATAATACAACCATTTTGTGAGATTTCATAAGCACATGTATAAAGTACAACCCTTTCCTATCACGTTTTCCTGAAACTGATCAGCTCGACTTATTTTTGACCGAATATCTACAAGCATTCACAGCTTCTAAAATTCCTTCCTGGTTAATTTGTATCTTCCTGAATCACTTATTTCCTGGATTATTTACTTCCTGGATCAAGTTGCATCACTTTGTTACGTTTCTTGGGCACCGGTTTCTTCCTGCTATCCACTCGATCGTATGGATTTTCATCAATATAGTACATTTCATGTGTCTTTTTGTCCACAGGGGGCGTAATGTCCCGGGTTCCAAATGATGGAGTGTCCACCAGCGGTTTTTTCTCTGCACTTTTGTGTAACTGATCTGCTTTTGCCACTTTAACGAACTGAGAATTTGCATAGATGGCCTCTTCTTCTCTCTTCACACGAGGCTTGTGTTTTGGTGATGATTTTCTTTCATCACTCGGTGGAAGATCACTTTTCATCACTGAATCATTATTTTTCAATGTAACTTCAAAGTCCTTGTTATTTTTGTTATAATTAACATTGTCTGACTTCTTCAATATTTTATCATCCAATTCCCCATGTGTCCCGTTCAGATTTCCCACATATCCCCCCTGCTTCCTGCTCCCCTCTAGGCCGTTTTTGTCACCCCTGTTCCATTTTTTGCCTTTCTCTGCATGGTTGTCCAGATAGTTAATATTCTCGTGAGCACCGCTCCATCTTTTTCCTTCCTCCGCCTTGTTGTTCAGGTAATTCACACTTTCGTGGGTCTGGAGATCATACGTGTGTTGGACATTTCTGTAATGAAAAGAGGAGAAAAGTTAGGAAGTGCAAACATCTCATTTGGACACAGGTTAGTATAAGATAGTTATTAGCAAGTGTACATGTATGTAAATATACTTACATTGTACAGGTAACTATCAACCTAATAAGAAATAACACATGTACAAGTTTAGGTATTTGTAAAACACCCATTTTGCATTTTGTGTCTCTTAAAATATCATCAGCCATCAAATGACATTATTCTTGTAAGCTGTTTTTCTTGGCACCTCCACTGCTCAGGTTTAAAGTTTAAAACTTTTAAACATATCTCAAAAACAATGTACGATTTTAACACTTTTATTTATTTTGTTAAAAATCAAAAGAATAAACAAACAAAAAAAAAAACAAAAAAAAGTTTCAGTTGAAAGATAAAATTATCATAGAAGCATAAAGTAAATATATAAATATGTATATTCTTAATATAATATTTAAACTAATCTTTGTGCCATTTATTTAACAAATTTTACATCAATCAGCTGCATATAATTTAAATTTCTATCAAAGATACTCTTCATTACCCTTGTAGAGCTGATCTTGCTAGTAACATCTAATGACATTTTAATAGACTTAGTAAAGCTCTCATTAAACATTAAAATATTCCAAATTCTTAATGCAAATATGGACAGCACACATTGCATTAATTACAAAAAATTTGCATGCTGATTGTATTTTTAAAAACCATACATTGACCATGTTTCTCCAATCATTTTCTTTGCTCTTTTTTAATGATTACAGAATATTTAATTTTGAAAATAAATTGAGGCTGCATATACTTCTCAAGGGACAGGAAGGTAAATAAAATGATCTGAAAAATAATCTAATGTGGCCTAAATAAATTTAAAAAATTAAACTATCCCATTATATATATAATATATATATATATATATATATATATATATATATATATATATATATATATATATATATATATATATATATATATATATATATATATATATATAAAAAAAAAAAAACCAGTTATCTACTATTTACAATTATGAACGTTCCTGAAAATTGATAAAGCAATTAATCGTAAAAGCAGGTGAGGCAAGAATCAGTGATTACAGATGTTATTAGAACTGGCCCTTTAGATAATACATATACAGTGGAGCCTCATTTATCCAGACGCTTTGGTTCCTAGTCAATTTGTCCGGATATGTGAAGTGTCCAGATACCTGAATCACCAGTTAAACAAGACAGAATAACATTTAAAAATTCCGTCACGATGAAAAATTGTCCGGATACTGAAGCATCCAGATATCTGGGGTCCGGATATCTGAAGGTCAACTGTATATAGTTGGAAATTACAGTCAAACTTGTCTATTGTAATTTGGACACCACTGGTTCAGAAGAAATTGGCCGGGTTAAACAATATTCCAGATTAGAAGACATTAAATAATTGAATCTATTGAAAAGGACTTTAACTTTACACTGTATTAGGTAGGGCTTTGGATTATACATTATCCTGATCAGGCAGGTTTCACTGTATTTTACCTTTCAAGTTATTAGAAATAAGAGACTGCTGATGTTACTCGGAAATATTAATGTGAGCTTCATATTAAATGTTATACATTATACAATGAATTTTACATGAACATGTATATATATAAAGCAAGCTGATACATAAAAAGTTTATATATGAAATCAGTATGTTTTCATATTTCTTGTACCTAATTACATTTTTGCATTTTCTCACTAAATGTTTTCCCCAAGCAAATCAACATTAATATTAAAAATTATGATTATTTTTTTTAATTAAATATAGAATTTACAAAGCATATTATAAGATTTATAAAAGGTTTGCATTTATGATGATGATCCATTGAGTTCTTGCTTAAGTTGATATCAAGCCTAGCTTAGTACACACTGCATGTGCACATTAATAGGAAAATGTGATATCTACCCATAGGTCCTGTAAAATTTCTTTTTTAAAACATTTATTAATTATTTATTAAATTTAAGCGAGTGTTAATGTAAGCATACTTGGGTGTCTTCGGCTATACACCTGTAAATTTAAAATTGATAACATTATGCATCAAGTGAACCTTGGTATTTTATCAGCTTTCTTTAGCAATAAATTCCAAAACACAACATGAAAATGAGAAAGCTTGAATGACTTCAAATAATCTACATTAAATAGCTGATAAGAAAACCTTTTGAAAAACAATCCAAATCATCACAAAATATAGCTCAAAGAAAATGAAATGGCCTGGATTTAAAATTAAACCTAGCACTACAAATGGAGCACCAATTTTTTCAGCAAACACCCATTAGTTGGTTCTTTAAAAAAAATGAAAGCCAGATTACATATTTAAAAAAAACTTACATAACAATAAAAAATGCAAGATAATCTGAATTCTAGGAATGAAAGCAATTATCAGATTCCAAAATAAATAACAAACATGTAAACACAATAAACAGATACACAAAATGATGTAAAAATTAAATAAAATATTATAATGAATATGAGAGGACTGTGATTTCTTGCATATACCTTATATATGAAATGGGTTTCCTGAATTTGGCAATTATTTAACTAAATTAATAAAATATACTGGATAATGGATATATAATACAAAACTAATAAATTATGTAATATGGATGATATGAAAAATACTGGCTATAGGACAAAAAAAAAATCATTTTTTGTATATGTCTGGATACAAATGTACAATATATCAGCTAGAGTGTCCAAATTATGAAAGGAGAAAACAATTGTGGTCATAAATTACTGGCAATACACACAAGTCTATATTGTTAATATATATAGTTTAACATATCACTGTTTATTGGATATGTACCAGTTTCTGTCTACTGCAAAATGTAGAAATATGGTGAATTTATGGGTTTATATGATTGATTTCTCTGATTAATAAGTAACAATATCTTGTTTTTAAAACCAGTTAAGTTTTTAATGTCTTCATTTTTTTTGTCTCAATATCAGACACACTCCTGCTCAGGTGAGTTTATGCGGGACTCATAGCCACTGTCTACTGACTTCTGGTTTTGAATGGAAGACTTGCCATCACCAGCAGTGTGTGAGTCAAGGTCAATGTTAAACTGAGGTTTTTTACTCGATGATTCCTCGGTCTCTGATGTCAATGTAATATACACACTCTCAGTAAATGCACCACTGGAGGGTTTACCACTGCTGGAATCTTCTCCCCCCTGATGGATGTTCGACTCCAATTTCTCTTCAGTTGTGGGTTTAGACATTGTTTGAGGGGAGCATGTCTCATAATCAGAAACAATTGTGTCAGCTTTCTCTTCGGATGTGGGTTTCGGCATTGTTTGAAGGGAGCATGTCTCATAAGTAGACACGATTGTGTCAGCTTTAGTAACAGTATCTGAATCATCTTTCTGACTATTGTTTGACTCTATTTTATTGTCCTCTTGACTGACCTTATTGTCTGTCTGTGTGTCAGAGCTATAACTCTGTCTGAAGCTGACTTTACTAGAGTTTTTATACAAGTCCAATGTAACATCAATACATTCTATTGCAGGGTTTGAATATTCCTCATCTGTGTGTGTCAATGGTGCATCGATCAGCTGGGCCGTAGAAGAATGCTTAAAATCTTTTTCGTTATTTGAAACCTGCGTATGGTAAACCACCTCTTGCACAATCCTGCTATTTGGCTGAATTTGTCCCACGCTACTCTCTGATTTTTTACTCCCCACAGAAGAAAATGATGCTTTCCTAAAATAAAGCAACATTCTACAGCTACTGAGCCCAGAGAATATATACAGGGCAGCCTTCAAACTTCATTTGAAAAAAAAAAAAACGATTAATGAATTTAGTTGAAACTATTATCAATTAACATAATCATAATTATAATTACAACACAATATTCATAAATTCTAATAGATTCTTTTCGAACAGAGAGGAAAATATTTACAAGCTTTTGAAAAAAAAATGTGAATGAAATAACTCAACCAAATTCAAGAATGAACCTGTTAAAGAGAAAATAAATTCCTAAAAGTATGACAGAAAAAAAATTGAAGAAATTTATCACATATGTACGGTACTCGAGCAAAAAAAAAAAAATAAATAAAAGGATGTATTGCACATGCTGGAGAGATATTGCCCCAGAAGATTGATAACGATTTTCAGATGCACCAATTACATCAATTAATACATTAAAAAAATATAGTTATCATTATCAATGATAATTTTGCCACTGTTTTGTAAATATGGCATACTCTGAAGTCAGGCAAATTGATCATGCTTTCCATATAAAGATTAGAGGGGAAATGTATGTATATATGCTTGATAAAATGAAAGTCATAACAATAATGCATCTCATTTGATTGATTGAAGCACACCTATAGGCAGGTGCTCCCTTTACATCACAGTTATTAGGTAGTCAACTCATGCAGGTAGAGATCTACCTAGTCTGATGGGTTTGAAGATTATTCCAAAAGAAACACTGAGATAGATTTTGATACATCACCGACTTCCTAAACCTTTGAAACAAAAATGATTTAATTTTAGTTGTAACATTTCATTTGATTGGTTTCAGGGTTTTATCCATTTTGTATAACATAACTGGCCTACGTCACAATGAGTTACGTCAAAAACGTATTACTCCGCTTGATGTTAAGTTTAAAAATATGCTATATTTTTTAGCCTTTTTCTAAAGGAAAAAAATGGGAAAATTGTCTCATTGTCTATATTGAAAATAAAATATAAGGAATGAGCTTATTTCAACTTATGTTATACGATATAAAAAAACTTGGGGCAGTTTATGCTTTTTTTTTATAAACCACTTCCTGGTTTATAAAGCGTAAACCGCCCCATGTTATGTTATATCATATAACAAAATTTGAAATAAACTTCATTCCTTATATAAAACATAAAATAAAAAAGAAGACATAAAAATGATAAAACCTATAAGGACAGAAAGAGTGATTGAGAAGTTCTGTTTACTACGTACTACTCAAAACTAAACAATAGTCAACAACACTCCATACCCAATAATTTCTTAAAATCCAACCACAAAGATTATAATAGTGAAAAACAGCTGTAGTTAACTATGATTCACACCAAAGTAAACTCAAATCCAAACCCTAAGTGTTGACTACGATCAGTTTAAAACAGTACCCACCAATCAAAATCATCTGGCAACCATCTTTACGATATATCCTTTAATCAATATTTAAGGATCCTATTAATATAATGATTAAGGCATTAAATTACAATAAAGAAGACGTCATTGATTTTATAATGTGTTCTGCGTGTTGATGTTTCAGATGACTTAATTATGCATTGAAAATTAAACAATATATGTGCAACCTTTTAAACCTCATACAGTACTGATTTTTTATTCAAATTCTTTTCATATACTACACTATAGAGTATAGACGATTTTAGTGAGAGTTATTTCATGTTGGTTTCCCTCTTGGAGGTTTTTTTTTTCCATATAATTGTATCAAAATAAAGTTGCCATTTGTAACATGTCAACTTGTCATACTTGTCATAAGTAATGAATGAAGATAACACAGTTTTTCTTACAAAAAAATGTCAACATAAGCTTCCTCTAATTCATGATTTTTGCTCTAAACTATTTCTGCCATGCAAGCTTAAAATAGAAAAATATTGCTAGTTATGCCTCCAATATGGCGACCAATGGGAAAATACTCTTGCTAAAATCATGTCTATCAAAAATTATCAATATGAAATTAATCTCAGGTCATCTATACAGAAACACATACCAAAACATTAGCTCACTAAATCTACATACCCTTTCTTGCCTTTCTTCTTGTAGAGATAAACTCCTCCAACAATAACTGCTATAAAGAGGAGAATTATCACAATCACAACAGGGGCAATCCAACCATCAGAATCCTGGGAGGCTGCAATAATAAATTACTGTGAAATTACGAGTTTGATAAGCAAATACAGGTACATGTACTTCTAATAACTTCAGAATACTTCATCAGATTGCTCTGTTTTCATAATTTTTAAATAACATTTTAATGATTAAAGATTTTAGATACTCTAATTTTTTTTTAATAATGAAAACATTTGATAGGTAATTCAGAACACTGTATGCAAAAGACAGCTAGCAAACACTTGTTTACAGCAAACCTCATAATTACAAAAATCAATTCCAGTGCACTTTTAAATCATTTTAATTTTATTTTAGGTTAAAATCAAGAAAAAAGTTAAACAATTCAACCAGTTGTAATGCTAATAAAGCAATTATTCAAGATTCATAGTTAAAGCAAACTTTTTATTACAAAAACAATGCCATGACAAACAGCAACCAATGGTTTACCAATGTATGATTTGGCACAGCTCGGTCCTTTAAATTAATCTGAATTCTGAATATAAGCATGATAAGTATACAAAAACATGAATTCTATATATATATCTCTAATTATCACAAACAAAATGCTAACTTTATTTACCTTTTCCATCTCAATTCCTAAAAGATTCATTTTTCCTGAATTTAATTTCCACTTACGGTATTAAATGCTTTGTATATTCTTTTTCTACTACTATTTTTTGAATTTAAAACCTAGCAACATCATTATGTATAAATGTTTTTGACCTTGACCTTAGACTTTGACCTACTTTTAAAAACAGTTAGTCTTAGAGCCTTCATATTTCACAAGTTTAATCCTTATGACAAGACCTTCCTTTGTATAACAACAATTCTGTCCTTTTGGCCTTGACCTTGGAGTTTGACTTATGTTACTTTGAGAAACTAATCAACTCTAGCCTTTAGCAGCCATATGGGGGCATCAGTGTTTCACAAGATTATGTTGTTCAATATGTACTCAACTTTAAAAAGTGTAAATATTCAAAGTTTATTAAAAAACATCCTATTACCAAGAAATGTATTATATATATGTCTAATAAACATATTAAAAAAACAACATCTATCTAAATCTCTTTTTAGTAGAGTGTTTTTCTCAACAGGGAAAAATATAAAATTTAGTTACACTGTATTTCCTGTGTGAATATGCTGGCCTTATGTTACTTCTATAATGTTACTAACATATACATTTTTATGTATATATATAATTATATATTTGCATATCCACTGCTCTCTCCCACTATGAACATGTAGCCATCAACTGCGTTCATAGGACTATAGACGCAACTGCTTCTGCCATGAGTGCAATTGCTCTATCTCACTTGTGTAGAACAATCTCTTCTACACTTATATACAGTGTTGAGAAGTATATATATGAAATGTTTCGTAAAAGGACTAAATATAAGTTTTTAATGATATTTTTTGGAAAAAAAGGAATTCAGAACAATTTAAAATTGCTTTTTGATATCTTTAAAAATTTAATTTTGGTCAATGTATTTAATTGTAATATGAAACTTTTTAAAAATTGAATAGAACTCCAATGTTTTATTTTTTCGTATGATGCATACTTGTACAAAGAACGATAACTCTTCACACTTAGGTAATAACATTCAGAAAGAGAAAATTTCTTTCACTAGTAGATCTATATCTATTTCAAGAAAAAATAAATGGAAAAAGTACCCCAAAAAATCACAGAAAAGCATACTGGAGTAATAATCATTAGAAAAGCATTCTCATTTTTACCATAATGTTAAATTATTGATTTTTGTCAGATGATTTCAATAACGTTGATCGATGACGTCACGACTGCATCAAAACAAAAATTAAGAGAATGTGATGACGGCGCTGCTTTATCCAGATAACTGTTAAAAAAAAAGAAATCTGGATACTGATACATTATGTACTCCTCTCTAAATTGCCCAGAAATCATTCCAATAATATTCATTTAGAGAAATAATTATGGGAACAATCACACTGATAGCCCTGATTTTAGTCTAGATGCAATGGTACCAAAGAAGGTTAGGAAAAAAATTTTCCCAAATAAAAAGATTGCCCCCCCCCCCTACACAGTGTTAGATTCCAGGCATTAACAGTGTATCCATAATACAAGAATATATAACATGCAGAGTCTTACAGCTGCTTAGTACGGAGGTGGGCGGGACTAGGGTGTCATTTTGTAAGGAGGTAATATTTGTGACCTCTGTTGTCACATCCTTCAAGGTCGTGACCCCGGGAACTACGGTCGTCTGGGCAGTAGTGCTAGCTGCAAGCAAGAAATTTTTTAAGCAAGGAATTTCAGGTGAAGAAAAATAAATACTTTTCTACTACTCTAAAAATATTTGAGGAAAAAATCCTTGAAGAACAAATAAAGAAGTCAAAATAAAGTTTAAAAAAATTAAAATAAAGACAGGTGCCCAGTGCCCAGGAGCTCTGAATACTGTTGCTATAAGTATCTGATATCTGATATATAAGAAAACAAGGGAAGTAACCACGGGAAGTAACTCTTGTTGCACTAGTTTTTCTGATACATTGATATCGGATATACTTACAAGTCTTGGAATATACTGGAACATATGTTTTGTTTCCGCATAATTCTGAAATTAAAATTAAAAAGAAGATAAGAAAGATAAATCTTAACATTACATTTCCAGTCAGACAGACAGACAGCTGGACAACTAGATGTTCCCATGTTGAATGAATCAAATATGACATGCTATGTCAGTGTGATGAAGAAACTTTACATGATTATAGATGTACAATAAATAACAGAAGTGCTAGGGACAGAAACATTTACTTCATAATTCCTTATATCTTTAACTGTTTAGTGTTGAATATATTTTAAAGTCAAAAGGAATCAAAATCACCTTTCTCTTAAATAGCACCAATTCTTTAATATTGGTATATTAAGCATGTTTCCTATTAGTGTGTTTTACTTTATTATTATGTAATGAAATAAATTTTAGAAATGAATATGAAATATTTATGTTCTCCCATTTTTATCATGGAAAAAAGTGAATTAACTGCAACAATAAAAGGGAAGAAATGGAGTTCAGAGAACTCTGACGTAATATGTATGCTGGCTGCTTCTGACAAGGCAGCCAATATTAATACTCTGCTTTTGAATTCTGTGTCTTTTTGCCAGGATACACATTGTGATGATGTAAACACTATTCTGACTTAAGCTGATTATTTTTTTTTTAAGTGTGGAGATCTGATCAGGCATTCACCATTCCCATACAAACACACAGCTACAGAGTAATCAAATCAAGGAGGCACTGAACTTATATACACTACCATCAGCAGCACAAAGCACTGCAGCTAAAACAACTATCTTGAACATAAAGAAACATGCATACAAAAAAGAACACTATTTTCTAGCTGTTTGCAAATTGCCTAGTCTCTTAATTAAAATTCATGGTATATGGAATGTAAAGGATAAAAAAAATTTAACCGATGAAATGAAAAATAACATCAGGTATTGCTACATGTTAGATAAATTACTAAGGCAAAAAAAAAGAAACTTAACCTTTAAAACAGTCATAAATTTTACAATCCAATACCCTAAAGCTTACCACAGTTTGGCTGCATTATCTCCCCTTAGTCAAATCTCAAATTAGATCTACAAATGTACATGCACCCTGAGGGGACCCAGTACAAATATATACACGATTTCTCTGTCCGCTACAGCGGACAATGATGAATGTCAATTGTCATTTTATAAATCAGCATACCTCTGCTGCCTTGCACAGGTGAGGAAATTCTCCTAAATGACAAAGTTTGACATTCAAACATGCAGGAGAGAAAAGGTTTTCTGGTTTAAAATGGCAATGTGTATCTGTTTGTTTTGGTTTGGGCTTACAACAGATTTTTTATGACTTTTGTGACATTACCAGTGAGAACATGTACCAGTATTCCTGACCTGTATCAAACACAAATGCTGAATCTTTTCATGTACACGTAGTATAAAGGAAAATTAATAGTGAATGACTTTATAATTTTTTTTCTTTTTTGCTTGTCAAAAAAAATTCTTTGTATGACATCTGTTGAAGTTGAATGATGTAGATACCCCATCCCCCACCTGTGCTGTAAATTTTACAATTTACAGATATACTGTGAATACTTGTGATCTAAAAGTTGAGGCTAAGTACATAAAGGAGATGATTTTTTAATCTTGCAATCATTGCATTTAATATATTAAGTTAATTGTTTTTCTTTTCTAGCATCATAGCAATTGTCATGTCCAACATTGTAAGTGTAAGCAATGTGTTCATGTGAAACACTGATTTACATAATACCATTTCTAATTGAAGTTTCTTTGAGATAAATTCTAAATTCACCTTCTCTTACATTATCATGATTATAGACATGACTAAAACTGAAAAAGGAGTATGAAGGCCACATGAAGCATGTGTTAAGAATGGAAAAATGGACCCACTGGCTTGGAATATGTTAAAATAAAGCATCTCTTAGACAGTCTACTATTATATGTTTAAATAAAATAAGTAACATTTTTTTACAACTTCAAAAGTTCAGAGGATGAAGTACAGTTGCTCTACTGTTTATCAATAGGCATGGATAAATTTTATCATTTTGATTCATTTAATCTGATCCAATATCCATCTACTGTAAAATGCTCATGAGCGACATTTCTTAACTAAATCCGAGACTTATTTACTCATGCATCAGAATTTACCTTCTAACAAGGCATATGATGTGTTTATATTGTGAATTTGTTCGTCTTAAAAAGGGTTTAAATTTTTTTATTAAAAAAAAAACTTTATAAAGTATTCCTGATTTATTTTTACGGTTTCAATATCTGAATGCCTGTCAAAAATCCTGAGTATCAAATATATGTAACCATAGTTAAAAAATTAAAGAATGTTAAAGTGCAGCAGAGTTTGAATTGGCTATGTGTACTGGCAGTGCATGGTGATGTCGTGTTCCTGCTAGCACTTACTTGTGTATAAACTCATTAGCTCAGTCAGATGAGTATCATATTTTATACATCAGAGGTTAAACACGCAAAAGGTTGAAATTTCAATCCAATGTCCCCTAGCTAAAATCCACATTTGATATTTGTTGTTTGTGAAGCCTCAGATGTGAGATTTCTTCAGGGATATATAAAAAAACTTGTGAACATGGTGAATGAGAAATTAGAAAGTGTCACATGGTTTAATGTGGTATATGTGTTGTGTGCAGTGAAGTCATATGCTCCTACTAACAATCCTTAAGCTAAGTCCACAGAGCTAGAGGTTGACTTCAACTCTAACGGTTGTAGATTTATAAACCGTGGAAACTCAAAACTGTAATCATTCTTAAAAGTCATGCAGCATGCTTACCTAAGTAACTCTGATAGACTTTGGATTCTTTTTGCATTTTTAACATTTCACTTTTGGCTTGTGGTGATGTGCTGGCAAATATGGGTACTTCTGGTGGCCTAAGAAAGGGGTCACTACAGATGCACCGCTGACAGCTGAAGTTCTCCATTGTTGTTTTTATTCAGTTTGTTCTCACGCTCTTCTTATTCTGTAGAACAAAAACAAAAGTTATCAAAGTTTAATGATAATTACAATAATGAATATTACAAATAAATACACCTAAAAAGTAAAATTGAATTTCAATAATTATTCAAGAATATCAAGATATAAATATGATAAATAATAAACATTTATTAAAAACAGTTTATTTTAAAAATAAGTCAGCTGCTCTATTTTCACTTGTGAAAAGGGTAAAATCTTTCTGTCTCTTTTCTATAAACAACTGACAAGCCCTAGCATGTTGGCCAAAGCCTGTCCACTTCTCTTAAGAGAATAATATATATGTACATGTTAAGTATCCTGGCGTATTGTATTTTCGACCTATTTAAGTGTCTATTAATTTATTGCAAACTTTATAGAAGCTGAAAAACTATGGGCTTAAAATATTAGCATATGTGTCTATGAATAAAATTATATAACCCAAATTGCAGTTTTGTATTTATTTTATTTATTTGCCATAATATGGGGATGATGCTTTTTTACCTACAAAAATATTAGCGTCTTGTGTTTTCGACCTTAATATGGTATCAACGACCAAACAGTATGGCTTTTAATATCCGTTGGATGTTCCAAACAAAAAATATACGATTGTCTGCCTTTCAAAAAAACATTGAACAAGTTGCATATTTCGGTTGCAAATACATTTGTTCGTTGGTTGAACCCATCTGTCAGGAGCTGTGCATTTCCAAAAAAATTCAATGAAATTGCGTTGCATTTTTCAGTAAAAATCTGTAAGAAAGTGCCCATATCTAAGGGAGAAAAAAATTTTGTATGATCCACCCATTCATTTCAATATTAATGCGTCTCTTTGACAGAGATCTTAATTTTCTTTTGGAAAAATGTCGTCAAAAAATCTTTGTAATTAACCGATTACGGCTTTGATAAATCAACAGATAAAATGTGCATTAGTAAAAAGACCATAATTTCAGACATCGGACTGAAACCATAGAGAGAATTCTGTTGAATTAATTATTTTGGGTATTTTCACTACAGTTGTGCTTGAAAGGTATTTTTCTAAATGGCCATAAGTGAGTCATAATTTTATTTTTACACTATATATTTCATTGAAAAACCTATTTTCATAAAAACTTGTTGTGAAGTCAATTTTAGCTCAATTTTCATGATTTTTTCACTGAAACATGCAGAATTATTCAAATTTTCTTATCTTAAATGATAAACAAAATGATACTTAAACTATTGAGAATAAATCATAAATATTGTCATGACAAAATTTTGTAACCTCAAATTACTATGATTTGTTAACAAATTGAAGTCTTAAAATTTTTGTTTTGCACTTGACCTGTGATTTCACGGTAATGCATAAAGATAAAACTATTTTGAAATAATGTGAAGAAACTACAACAAATTCTGCATTTTATGGTGTTTTAGACATTAAAAAGAAACAATAAATGACACTGCAAGAATATTTTAGAAAAATGTGTTTTCCAATGAAATATATAGTGGAAAAATAAAATTATGACTCACTTATGGCCAAGTACTGTAGCAACCGAAAATAATGTTCTACCGTGCGGTATCTGTACGGGAAGCAGGTTGGGAAAAATAGGTCGAAATTACAATACGGTCGAAAATAGGATATGAAACGATATAGGGGGAAATACCATTTCACATTTCAATTGATCCTTCCCTCTGAATAAATATAGTAAAGCTAACCTGAAAAGTCTGTACTTTTTAAACTATGATGTGTCATGATTATCGCGTGCTACTCACACAAAACTACTACAATACATATAACACGTGTGCTGATATTGTCAAATGACATCATTGAGTGACCATGTTTAAAAAATTGTGACAGGAACAAAAAAATAATTAATTAAATTCTTATAATACAAAGTTCTCTTTTGGAGTTTAAAAAAAGCAATCGGTGATTTTATTAAGGTTGTTATTGTTGATGATCATGAAGAACGGAAATGGAATGTTGCAGGATTGGTCCTGTGCAAGATCATACAGAAATCTAGTTCTCCAAAGTTGGAGATCTCGATAAACAATTGAACTTTCAATCAATTAGTTATTAAACCAGACAACATGAAAATGAAACCTTACCTGTTCATTTTACTTTCTTTTTGACGACGACAGATTAAAACCAGGAAGTTTACATAGTACGGGATGGGAGTGACTAACTTCCTGCTTCAATATCGATAGACATCTATTATCCGGAATACCGTTAGCACCAACAGTTGCGCCTATCTATTGTTACTTTACCAAAACATAAACTATATTTGGTAATTGGAAACCCGTATGGGTTTGTCACCATCTGACTTGTGTAGAATCTACCCAGGATTGGAGTCACATTGAGTGATAGGTACCGTACTATGGCCTGTATGTAAATGGTGTATTTTCATTATTACATGATTGATGACTCGCCCGCGGCAAGTACGTTGGTGAATTTACTGACCAGAAACAGAATACATTTGGGATTTCAAACAATAATATATATATTTTTTATAATATTGACATATTTAGAGGGGCTATGTTACTGTGCATCCTGAGAGTCTAGAGATGCTTTTCTTAGATTGGCATTTGGCAGAAATCTAGGGGCACTTGACAATGTCATTCATTTGATGAATCAGGTTCCTGTGAAATAGGAAATTGAAATATTTTCCCTGTATATACAGCTATACGAGTTATTTGGTACAAAATGTTACATTTAATTTTTTAAATACCATCCCTCCATGCCTTATTGAATACGTTTAAGAAGAAAGAAAGAAACACATCATCACCACTAGATTAAAATAACATGAAAAATGAAATTTAAAAATTCCAAATGTTTTGTGTGTTTTATGATCATGTTAAATCCCTGTTTGTGTAAAATTTATAGGCTCAGTAGGCCTCACATCAGTCGAGCCAGGTATCAAGTTTTTGGTTTGGTCCTTTGATCCCCAGGGATTTAATCTTTTTATGCAAACATCAAGTCTTCAGTCTGTTTAATTTTATGCACTGATCTATTTAAATTTTTAAAATATCAGCTCAATTCAAATATTCATTTAAATGAAATCTTTAAAAAGAGACAAACAACATTAAAAAAAAACCATGGGCTACAACGCTCACCTGAGTGACTTCTGCCCTGCTGATCTTCTACAGATTACTTATTGTAGCCTCATTCAAAGAGCCTTGATTTGAACTTGAATGTACACTACCCCAGGAGTCTCCATATATTGTAATTGGAATTTGTTAGATGAATGTTTAAAACCCACAAGGAATAAAAAATGACTGCTATAGGCGTCAAACCATTAGAGGCATGTTTTACTGTACACAACTACTCATCAATACTTCATCCATGAAATCATGAAATAAAATGCCTAAAGACCCCATAGTTTTTCCTCAGACCACGAAAATCTGACCTTACAAAAATAAGCGATTATACAGTACACACTTGTCCCTCTTAAACCAGGCACTGTGATAATTATAAGTAACATGTGTAGATTTTAATTATTTTATTTGATAAGTATTCAAAACAAGTTCATCTACAGATTATTTCTTAAGTGTTAATAAATGCTTCTTTGTGAAGAGGCATGGTTACTTTGAGGAAATAAATAAAATGGGTAATAGAATTTCAAAGAAAATCTGAAAATTCTTGTTGACTTTTAAATTGTGAGATCCTTTGAAGGAACATTATTAAATATAAACAAAATGTCTGTGAGCCAACACTCACTTGTCATACCCCCGCTTTGATGTGAATACCTTTTATGTCCTTTTATATTAATATACTGAGTATACAATTTCATTTAAAAACAATATTATACTTACTATAGTTTTTTTCATTTAAAGGTTAATCTCTGATCAACATTAAAGTGTAAAGTCAAATTTGACAGTAACAAAGCTTAAGAATTAAGGCCTAAGACATTTTTAAGCTTTTAGAGACAGATGCAGGGATATACATGAACTTGATATTTGATTTGTACAAAAATAAAATCCCATCATATGGCATGCTGAAACAAAGAGTAGATTTCAAGCATCTGGAGAGGGTAGTTGCTGAGAAAATGAAAAAAAAAAAAAAAAGACAGATTGTCATACAGCTACACAGAGACAAACACACAAGGGTAAAACAGTATACCCCTCCTCTCATTTAGGACGGGGTATGATAATAAATAGAAGTTATCATAAAAACACATACATGTCAGTGAAATCTACAAATCTACATGTAGGTATGGATGATTTTCTTAGCCGAAGGTATTCATAACACAAAAAATTTCAGTGTAAGACCCTACATTGCTCATCAAAATACTATTATACATTTTATGGCCACATACTGTCTCATATGCACTAAATACCAGTATATACAGATGTATAGGTATGTACAATTCATGTGAAAAATTAATAAAATGAAGACAGAACAGTTCTTTGTCTTAAAAAGATCTCTTACCAAAGTATCCTAGTAAAATGTAAAATTTCTGCCATAATAAAATCCTGTGGAGGAGGAAAACTTTGTCTACATAAAAAGATCCAATGATTGTGAGTAAAACCTAACTCACGATTTCTCATCCTCAACATTTCCTGTTCCTAGGTCATCGAAATATCTGACAAGACACTCGATATCCGACACTTAAAACCCACAGATTTAAAAACTCACTTAATACATTTCTCAAAAAAGGAAGTAATACACACTTAATTCCTAAATACATGTATTTACCACTTAGTGAATCATGGTAAATCTGACTATATCATTGGTTTTCTTCGTTGTCTAATAACTACATGTAATTAAATTTTACATATATACAAATTACTCTTCATTTTTTTTTTTAATCTTCTCTTTCTAAAAATACACATTTAAAGAATTGTCTCAAAATCCATAAATTTTGCCAGTGTACATGAAAATGATGTTACAAAGTCATGACAACTGACAAATTTTATCCTTGTAATTTTTTTGCCGGTGAAGATGAAAATGACAACATGTTCCAATAACAATGTCATAACTTTTTTAAATGTGATTTTTGTAATTTTTGCCTGTGTACACAAAAAATACACTTTTCAATAAAGTCATAAGAACTGACAAATTTTGCCTGCATACAAACTGACAATTTTTTGCCTGTATACATGAAAATGACGTGTTCCAATAACGTCATAACAACTGACAACTTTGACAATAACGTCATAACAACTGACAACTTTGACAATAACGTCATAACAACTGACAACTTTAATCTTTGTCAGCTTGTGTCCCTGTCTCGTAATGACTTCCGACAAATTCCATCGTTCTTTGCTGCTCCCGTTTGTCAGATCTTTGTCAGTTTTCTTCTTCCTCGGAGAAATAATAATCGGACTCCTCCTCCGAGTTGTCATGGTTACTGTCAGACCCACAATCCTCCATGAACAAACTCTGCAGATCGTCACTTTTACTGAAGAGTTTTTTGTTTGGTACGGGAACTTTATCCTTGGCCTGTGACAATGTAATAAACGTAAAAGAAGACGTTCACTTTTCAATCACAGAAATTTTTTTGAACAAGTATTCAAGACTTTCATTTGATAGCTTAAGAAATAAGAGGCACAAGAGCCACAACGCTCACCTGAGTAACTTAACACTTTTATCTGTGTACAAAGATCATGACTTGAACTAAATACAGACACTTGTTTAATTGTTTTGTTATTTATAGTCTTCTCAAGAAAATACAACACAACTGTTTTTTTCAGTACCTGAACTCTTAAGAGGAAACTTTGATATACTTTGATACACAAACTGAAAGCACTAGATCTCTACTTTAAATTGAAGTTGACAGTGGGACATATAGTGTGTTAGTGAATGAATATCTTTATCTATAGGGCCATTTTAAGCATAAAGTGAACCTAGCTCTTTCAATCAGAAAAGGTCACTTTACTTCTTTGGCTTCAGAGAGAAAGACTCAGGAGATCAATATTTAATTAATGATACATTACATAACCTACCGAATTCTTGGCTGTTTTGGGCTTGGTTTTGTTCACCAGTTTACGGCGCTGGATGTTCATTTTGTGCATGTACTGATCAGCTTCTTTTCTGAAAAATTCATTACTTATAAAATACAGATACATACATTAACATGTCTTGGTATCTATCATTTTCTCTGTCTGAGATCAATACCACTTGCCTTGAGTCCTTATAACCCTAAATCAACCTACACTGAAGTCCATAATTGATAAATATATTTTAACCTCAATATATCAAATCCTTGAGTTTCTTGAAATTTTTCTTGACTTCAATGTCTCAGAATGAGTGACTTCTGACTTGTTGATCTGTCAGTGTCTCAGAATGGAGAATAACTGACCTGTTTATCTGCGAGTCTATGCCAGCCAGTCCTGAGGAGGGGGTTTTCTTTGTGGAGATGGGGTCCATGTTTATTCTGGTCATCGGGGTGAAGACCTTGTTCATCATGTGGGGGTTCCTCTTACTGAGCTCAGCAAAGACGTCATCTTCTCTGTCATCAGAGAGGCGGGGCATCTGGGAAGACAAGAGAGAGAGACAGAGGTAAATTTATATCATTTTATTTGGTGAAATAGAATTTCTTCAGGTACAGAGAAGATTAAAGGCCATGGATTTGTTCAGATATTTTGTTGGAATACCTTTTTCTCACTTAACCAATTTTATTAACCTTCTCCTGGTGCCCATATGGTGTGTTGTCTACCTTTGAGAGGTGCCAATATGGAGTTTTGTTAACATTCAAGTGATACTGATATTGTGTTATTTATCTTAAAGTGGTGCTGATAAGGTGTGGTACCAGTATGGCATGCTATTTACCTTTGAGTGGTGCCCATATGGTGTGTTGTCTACCTTTGAGAGGTGCAGGTATGATGTGTTATTAACCTTTGAGTGGTGCTGGTATGGCGTGTAGTTTACCTTTGAAGGGTGCTGGTATGGTGTGTTATTTACCTTTGAGTGGTGCCGGTATGGTGTGTTGTCTACATTTGAGTGGTGCTGGTATAGTGTGTTGATTACCTTTGAGTGGTACCGGTTTGGTGTGTTATTAATATTTACCTTTGAGTGGTGCCAGTATGGTGTGTATATACCTTTGAATGGTGCCAGTACGGGGTTTGTTTACCTATGGGTGGTGCTGGTATGGCACGTTATTAATCTCTGAGACGTGCCACTATGGTGTGTTGTTTACCTTTTAGTAGTGCTGATATGGTGTGTTGTTCACCTTTGAGTGGTGCCAGTGTGATGTGTGGTTTACCTTTGAGCAGTTCCAATATGGTGTGTTGTTTACCTTTGAGTGGTGTTGATATGTTGTAGTTTACCGTTGAGTGGTGCTGGTATGGCTTGGTTAACATGTGAGTGGTGCCGGTTTGGTGTGTGGTTTACCATTGAGTGGTGCTGGTATGGCATGGTTTACCTTTGAGTGGTGCCAGTATGTTGTGGTTTACAATTAAGTGGTGCTGATATGGCATGGTTTACCTTTGAGTGGTGCTGGTATGTTGTGGTTTACTGTTAAGTGGTGCTGGTATGGCGTGGTTTACCTTTGAGGGGTGCCGATATGGTGTGTGGTTTACCATTGAGTGGTGCCAGTGTTGTATGGTATTTACCTTTTGAGTGGTGTAATTATGGCGTGTGTTTACCTTTCAGTAGTGCAGGTATGGCGTGTTTATTTACCTTTGAGTGGTGCCGGTATAGCTTTTAATTTACCTTTGAGTGGTGTCGGTGTGGCGTTTGGTATACCTTTGAGTGGTGTCGATGTGGTGTGTGGTTTACCTTTGAGTGGTGCCCATGTGATGTGTAGTTTACCTTTGAGTGGGTGTCAGTATGGCATGCGGTTTACCTTTGAGTGGTGCCAATATGGTGTGTGGTTTACCTTTGAGTGGTGCCAGTATGGCGTGTGGTTTACCTTTGAGTGGTGCTGGTATGGCGTGTTATGTACCTTTGAGTGGTGCCGATTTTGTATCATTTACCTATGAGTGGTGTCGGTATGGTGTGGGGTTTACCTTTGAGTGGTGCCTGTATGGTGTGGTTTACTTTTGAGTGGTGCCGGTATGGCCTGTTGTTTACCTTTGAGTGGTGCTGGTATGGTGTGTTATTAACCTTTGAGTGGTCCTGGTATTGCGTGTGGTTTACCTTTGAGTGGTGCCGGTATGGTGTGCCATCAAACAGATCCTCCTGGTACACTTTATTGGACTGATCCACCAGTTCTCTCAACTGCTGTTTCCTCTTCAGAGTTCCTCTCTTTGCTGTAAGACTGACCTGTTGTTCTGCTGTCTCTGTATTAAAGTAAACATTTATCTTACATATGTCCTGGATAATACATGCTGAAAAAGTTAAGCTAAATTGTACCGACAATGCTTTATACAGTAGAGACTCGCTATTACGGTGACGGTTTTATACGATAGAACGCTTATTACGTTTTAAATTCAAAGCACAAAACCATTTCTTAACAAAACTATACAAAAAAGAACCGTTTGTTACGTTGTTCAAAAACTAAAAAAAAAGAAATCTGGATACTGATACATTATGTACTCCTCTCTAAATTGCCCAGAAATCATTCCAATAATATTCATTTAGAGAAATAATTATGGGAACAATCACACTGATAGCCCTGATTTTAGTCTAGATGCAATGGTACCAAAGAAGGTTAGGAAAAAAATTTTCCCAAATAAAAAGATTGCCCCCCCCCCCTACACAGTGTTAGATTCCAGGCATTAACAGTGTATCCATAATACAAGAATATATAACATGCAGAGTCTTACAGCTGCTTAGTACGGAGGTGGGCGGGACTAGGGTGTCATTTTGTAAGGAGGTAATATTTGTGACCTCTGTTGTCACATCCTTCAAGGTCGTGACCCCGGGAACTACGGTCGTCTGGGCAGTAGTGCTAGCTGCAAGCAAGAAATTTTTTAAGCAAGGAATTTCAGGTGAAGAAAAATAAATACTTTTCTACTACTCTAAAAATATTTGAGGAAAAAATCCTTGAAGAACAAATAAAGAAGTCAAAATAAAGTTTAAAAAAATTAAAATAAAGACAGGTGCCCAGTGCCCAGGAGCTCTGAATACTGTTGCTATAAGTATCTGATATCTGATATATAAGAAAACAAGGGAAGTAACCACGGGAAGTAACTCTTGTTGCACTAGTTTTTCTGATACATTGATATCGGATATACTTACAAGTCTTGGAATATACTGGAACATATGTTTTGTTTCCGCATAATTCTGAAATTAAAATTAAAAAGAAGATAAGAAAGATAAATCTTAACATTACATTTCCAGTCAGACAGACAGACAGCTGGACAACTAGATGTTCCCATGTTGAATGAATCAAATATGACATGCTATGTCAGTGTGATGAAGAAACTTTACATGATTATAGATGTACAATAAATAACAGAAGTGCTAGGGACAGAAACATTTACTTCATAATTCCTTATATCTTTAACTGTTTAGTGTTGAATATATTTTAAAGTCAAAAGGAATCAAAATCACCTTTCTCTTAAATAGCACCAATTCTTTAATATTGGTATATTAAGCATGTTTCCTATTAGTGTGTTTTACTTTATTATTATGTAATGAAATAAATTTTAGAAATGAATATGAAATATTTATGTTCTCCCATTTTTATCATGGAAAAAAGTGAATTAACTGCAACAATAAAAGGGAAGAAATGGAGTTCAGAGAACTCTGACGTAATATGTATGCTGGCTGCTTCTGACAAGGCAGCCAATATTAATACTCTGCTTTTGAATTCTGTGTCTTTTTGCCAGGATACACATTGTGATGATGTAAACACTATTCTGACTTAAGCTGATTATTTTTTTTTTAAGTGTGGAGATCTGATCAGGCATTCACCATTCCCATACAAACACACAGCTACAGAGTAATCAAATCAAGGAGGCACTGAACTTATATACACTACCATCAGCAGCACAAAGCACTGCAGCTAAAACAACTATCTTGAACATAAAGAAACATGCATACAAAAAAGAACACTATTTTCTAGCTGTTTGCAAATTGCCTAGTCTCTTAATTAAAATTCATGGTATATGGAATGTAAAGGATAAAAAAAATTTAACCGATGAAATGAAAAATAACATCAGGTATTGCTACATGTTAGATAAATTACTAAGGCAAAAAAAAAGAAACTTAACCTTTAAAACAGTCATAAATTTTACAATCCAATACCCTAAAGCTTACCACAGTTTGGCTGCATTATCTCCCCTTAGTCAAATCTCAAATTAGATCTACAAATGTACATGCACCCTGAGGGGACCCAGTACAAATATATACACGATTTCTCTGTCCGCTACAGCGGACAATGATGAATGTCAATTGTCATTTTATAAATCAGCATACCTCTGCTGCCTTGCACAGGTGAGGAAATTCTCCTAAATGACAAAGTTTGACATTCAAACATGCAGGAGAGAAAAGGTTTTCTGGTTTAAAATGGCAATGTGTATCTGTTTGTTTTGGTTTGGGCTTACAACAGATTTTTTATGACTTTTGTGACATTACCAGTGAGAACATGTACCAGTATTCCTGACCTGTATCAAACACAAATGCTGAATCTTTTCATGTACACGTAGTATAAAGGAAAATTAATAGTGAATGACTTTATAATTTTTTTTCTTTTTTGCTTGTCAAAAAAAATTCTTTGTATGACATCTGTTGAAGTTGAATGATGTAGATACCCCATCCCCCACCTGTGCTGTAAATTTTACAATTTACAGATATACTGTGAATACTTGTGATCTAAAAGTTGAGGCTAAGTACATAAAGGAGATGATTTTTTAATCTTGCAATCATTGCATTTAATATATTAAGTTAATTGTTTTTCTTTTCTAGCATCATAGCAATTGTCATGTCCAACATTGTAAGTGTAAGCAATGTGTTCATGTGAAACACTGATTTACATAATACCATTTCTAATTGAAGTTTCTTTGAGATAAATTCTAAATTCACCTTCTCTTACATTATCATGATTATAGACATGACTAAAACTGAAAAAGGAGTATGAAGGCCACATGAAGCATGTGTTAAGAATGGAAAAATGGACCCACTGGCTTGGAATATGTTAAAATAAAGCATCTCTTAGACAGTCTACTATTATATGTTTAAATAAAATAAGTAACATTTTTTTACAACTTCAAAAGTTCAGAGGATGAAGTACAGTTGCTCTACTGTTTATCAATAGGCATGGATAAATTTTATCATTTTGATTCATTTAATCTGATCCAATATCCATCTACTGTAAAATGCTCATGAGCGACATTTCTTAACTAAATCCGAGACTTATTTACTCATGCATCAGAATTTACCTTCTAACAAGGCATATGATGTGTTTATATTGTGAATTTGTTCGTCTTAAAAAGGGTTTAAATTTTTTTATTAAAAAAAAAACTTTATAAAGTATTCCTGATTTATTTTTACGGTTTCAATATCTGAATGCCTGTCAAAAATCCTGAGTATCAAATATATGTAACCATAGTTAAAAAATTAAAGAATGTTAAAGTGCAGCAGAGTTTGAATTGGCTATGTGTACTGGCAGTGCATGGTGATGTCGTGTTCCTGCTAGCACTTACTTGTGTATAAACTCATTAGCTCAGTCAGATGAGTATCATATTTTATACATCAGAGGTTAAACACGCAAAAGGTTGAAATTTCAATCCAATGTCCCCTAGCTAAAATCCACATTTGATATTTGTTGTTTGTGAAGCCTCAGATGTGAGATTTCTTCAGGGATATATAAAAAAACTTGTGAACATGGTGAATGAGAAATTAGAAAGTGTCACATGGTTTAATGTGGTATATGTGTTGTGTGCAGTGAAGTCATATGCTCCTACTAACAATCCTTAAGCTAAGTCCACAGAGCTAGAGGTTGACTTCAACTCTAACGGTTGTAGATTTATAAACCGTGGAAACTCAAAACTGTAATCATTCTTAAAAGTCATGCAGCATGCTTACCTAAGTAACTCTGATAGACTTTGGATTCTTTTTGCATTTTTAACATTTCACTTTTGGCTTGTGGTGATGTGCTGGCAAATATGGGTACTTCTGGTGGCCTAAGAAAGGGGTCACTACAGATGCACCGCTGACAGCTGAAGTTCTCCATTGTTGTTTTTATTCAGTTTGTTCTCACGCTCTTCTTATTCTGTAGAACAAAAACAAAAGTTATCAAAGTTTAATGATAATTACAATAATGAATATTACAAATAAATACACCTAAAAAGTAAAATTGAATTTCAATAATTATTCAAGAATATCAAGATATAAATATGATAAATAATAAACATTTATTAAAAACAGTTTATTTTAAAAATAAGTCAGCTGCTCTATTTTCACTTGTGAAAAGGGTAAAATCTTTCTGTCTCTTTTCTATAAACAACTGACAAGCCCTAGCATGTTGGCCAAAGCCTGTCCACTTCTCTTAAGAGAATAATATATATGTACATGTTAAGTATCCTGGCGTATTGTATTTTCGACCTATTTAAGTGTCTATTAATTTATTGCAAACTTTATAGAAGCTGAAAAACTATGGGCTTAAAATATTAGCATATGTGTCTATGAATAAAATTATATAACCCAAATTGCAGTTTTGTATTTATTTTATTTATTTGCCATAATATGGGGATGATGCTTTTTTACCTACAAAAATATTAGCGTCTTGTGTTTTCGACCTTAATATGGTATCAACGACCAAACAGTATGGCTTTTAATATCCGTTGGATGTTCCAAACAAAAAATATACGATTGTCTGCCTTTCAAAAAAACATTGAACAAGTTGCATATTTCGGTTGCTGACTGAATAAAATTTGAGAAAGTTATTGCAGTTTATAAAACTTTGACATTTGGGTTAACCAAAAGTTGGACGCCGACGACGACGACGACGACGACGGAATCTATGGTCGCTATGTCTCGCTTCGCGACATTCGTCGCAGGCGAGACAAAAATCTTGAAAACTTAATGTATTACACTTCTCACCAAAGGGAGGAAATCCTGCATCACTTACAGATTAAGTCTGGTGACCTCGTCCTTCCTCCACACCGATTCTTCCTTGTTCTTTTCCTCCAGCTGATTTTCTTTTCCTTCTTTTTTTGTCGCCCTGGGTTTTGATACAGACCTTTCCAGTTTATTTTGGTCACTCCTCCTCATTTTTTCCTCCTGTTTGTTATTTTGTGATTCCTCCCTCCCTTTCTCTTTATTTAGGTCACTCCTCCTCTGTTTTTTCTCCTGTATATTATTTTTTGACTCCTCATTCCCTTTCCCTTTATTAAGGTCACTTTTCCTCACTTTTTCCTCCTGTTTATTGTTTTGCAACTCCTTTTCCTTCCCTTTTTCTTTGGATCCTTTTTTCTGTTTCCCATCCTTTATACTTTCAGCTTGTTTCTGAGATTTTGACTTGGAGGTTGCTCCGTTCTTGGACTGATTTGTCTTACCATTGGATTCACTATCAGAACTACAAGACCTCCTGTGGTTGGTTTTATTGGATTTGCTGCCAACCTTTTTTTCACTACCATTTTTATCAGAAGTTTTGTTCTTAACATGTTCCCTCGAAGTTTTAGAAATACTACTAGAATTTAATGACACATTTTTTCTGAAATAGGTTGATCTTGACTGAAAACAAAAAGGTATTTGAGCAATTCATTATTAAATGCTTTTGATAAGAAAAAACAAAAAAGGAAAAAACATATATGCATGAAACACTGATGTCCCCATATGGCATAGGCCTGGTCAAAAATATAATTGTGTTAATAAACAATTTGACAATATTAGATTATATACAGTGGACCCTCAGATATCCGGACCCCAGATATCCGGATGCTTCAGTATCCGGACGATTTTTCAGCGGGACAAAATTTTTAAATGTTATATTGTCTTGCTTAACTGGTGATTCAGGTATCCGGACACTTCACATATCTGAACAATTTGACTAGGAACCAAAGCGTCCGGATAAATGAGGCTTCCCTGTACATCAAAAGTAAAAAGTGTCTGTATTTTGAAGTTTCTGACCTTGTAGAAGTCTGTCATGTCCTTAGAAACACTCTCAGCAAACTGTGTCCTGTGTCGGAGGACGTAGGAGTTGGTCTCGGGGTCAACACTGACAGACTGACCGGCGTACCAGCCCACCACGGGTTTGACAGCCCGTCCACTTCTGGTCGTCTGTACGGAGTCCAGCTTAATCACCTTACCGTCAGGAGTACACACTGTAACAAAGAGGTCAAAATCAAGGTCAAAACACCTTACTATCAGGTGTACACATTGTAACAAAGAGGTCAAAACAAGGTCAAATCACATTACCGTCAGGTGTACACATTGTAACACAGTGGTCAAATCAAGGTCAACTCACCTTACCGTCAGGTGTACACACTATAACACAGAGGTCAAAACAAGGTCAAATCACATTACCGTCAGGTGTACACTTTGTAACACAGAGGTCAAAACAAGGTCAACTCACCTTACCGTCAGGTGTACACACTATAACACAGAGGTCAAAACAAGGTCAAATCACCTTACTGTCAGGTGTACACACTATAACACAGAGGTCAAAACAAGGTCAAATCACATTACCGTTAGGTTACACACTATAACACAGAGGTCAAAACAACGTCAACTCACCTTACTGTCAGGTGTACACACTATAACACAGAGGTCAAAACAAAGTCAAATCACCTTACTGTCAGGTGTACACACTGTAACAAAGAGGTCAAAACAAGGTCAAATTACCATACTGTCAGGTGTACACATTGTAACACAGAGGTCAAAACAAGGTCAAATTACCTTACTGTCGGGTGTACACACTGTTACACAGAGGTCAAAACAAGGTCAAATCACCTTACTGTCAGGTGTACACACTATAACATCTACTGAGTAAATGTACATATAACATAAAATCTATGCCGTCAATAAACAATTCATACCCTCTGTGACTTTTCCACTGGGAACTGTAGCCTTGACCTCTTTCTTCTGTTTCTTTTTAACCTGTTCCACTTTCCTGAAATCCAGAAAAAACTAAAATTAACCAGTTCAATGAATTTCCTGCCCACAAAATCACCAGAAGTACCACTAATTAAATTGGTAGCCCCATTCCCTTTACAGATATCTATTTTTTAAATACATGTTTGATCTTTGATTATTCAGATTTCTATCTTCTAAAGGTGTATTATATTTATGAAATTCTTATTTAAATCAAAGGCTCTTCAATGATTACACTGGTAACTTAAATCAAAGTAACCAAGAAGACTATTCTTACAATACTAGAACACTAGTAACTAACTTATGTAATTAGATTTGGCTCTTACATTTACAATAGTAGACAAGCTTTGTGTGTAACTTAGCCTCAGTGCTAACATGACTTACTTTACAGATGACTGCTCCTTCACTTGACTGACTTTCTCCTTTGACTTAACTGTCCTGACTTTTGTGATGGGCTTTTTTGGGACATCCTTCTTTAATTTCTCCTTTCTCTTTGTTGTTTTGGCTGCGTCTTTTGATTTTTGACTTTCCTCCTCTGAACTGTGAGTTTCTTCTGAGGGTTTTAACGTTTCGTCCAATAAACTCACATTGTCCTCAACATCATCATCGACTACAGCATCTACGTCGTGAAAATGATAAATCAATCAAACAGAAAACAGTAATTACCAGTTTTATGATAATCTCAACTCTACTACAGTGAAACATGTCTTATCCAGATGCTACGTGTACTGTAAACCAACTATCATTCCCGTCAACTTTTATTCACGACTTGTCTGGTTGAAATCAATCCGCGACAATTAATTTTCGTGACAGAGGAAACATTATTTACAAATACTTAGCAAAATAATTTGTTCAAGGCGATTTATTTTCACGAGTTGAAGATGTTCGTGAATAAAAGCTGGTTTACAGTATTTAAAAATTTTGCCCAATAAAATTTATTTATCTGAGCAGATATTTTCATTATCAAAGAATGAAATAATAAGAATGTAAAATGAAGTAAAAGAAATGAAATGTAAAATTGATACCATTTTGTGATAGGTTTGTTTTAGACTTTGAAGATCCTCTGAAATATAAAGAAGAAATTTATTGTAACACGTGTATTAAATTGCAAAATTCAAGTTTCAATGGCTAAAACTTTTAAAAGATCATCAAGGCTTGATTGGAAAGATGTTTCATGAATTTCAATCATATGAAGAAAGTTGAAATGATTGGTTTTTCTAAGTCCGAGGGGGCATAACTCTGTCCAAAATGGTTTGATCATACCTATGATAAATCTGTACACTAAATTTCCTCTCAGTAAGTGCAACGGATGTGAAGAAAATGAACAGAGACTTGGTGGACAGACAGAACGACCAACAGACAGCAGTAAAGCAATATGCCCTCCCTTCTTTGAAAAGGTGGGGGCAAAATTAGATAATTACCCAGAGAAGAACATGTCCATCACCTCTCTCCAGTGAACAGGGAAACCAGACAGAAATTCTCTTATTGTTTGATCATCAAACCCTACAATGAAACAGAACTAAATCATTCAAACCCTACAATGATATCCATTCAAATTATTCAAACCCTACAATGTAAAACAATCAAATCATTGTTTTGAATTTCACTGGAAGGGTAAATATTACAGTAGATTGGTAATTACACACAAATTTGACCTATATCTGACCTCCTGAGTGAGCGTCCTCGATTTCCATGTCTCCCATTAAGCGATACACCTTGCCGCTGACAGTAATGACCAGATGAGATTCGAGCCTGTCCGATATCAGACTGGAATGCCAGTACGTGTCATCATCCTCTCTACAATCAACCAATAGGAAAACATAAGAAACAGATCACCCAATTACAATAAACAAATGTAAGGCTGCCAGATATTTTATGATTACACTAAATCCCATTTCACCATGGTCACTGGTATTCGTAAAAATATATATTTTTGATAAAAAGAAAAAATTCAGATAGTAAGAATTTTTTTCCCAATCAATAAGAGGTCACACCATATAAAACAAGAAGATTAGCACTAAAATAAAAGCCTGTAAATGTAGTACCTTCAATATCTCAAATTTAATCCTTGGCTATTGTTTTTCTCTTTTGGTTCTATCAATTTCTAAGAGAATGTTTGATTGTATATCCAATGTAAATCTAAATACCTGGGACCAGCATAATTTAATGAAATTTATCTGACTTCAAGAGAAGGAAATTTTCTAGAACGATACATGCAGTGACATACTTAAGCTTTCCTTCCACACAGGGACCTGAGTTATCTGGTAAAACTTTGATGATCCACGAGTAAAGAGTCTGGGCTTCTGGGATAGACATCACCTAAAAAACGAGACTGAAACGTCAGCAATCGGAGATACAAAGGTCATCACAAAACTCACATACATACAGAAAATATTATACTCTCCCCAGTTTTATTCCTGCAGATAGGTAACATCACAGGGAAAATGGCATTTAACTTAAAAGATAATAAGCTTCGGCCTGTCTAATATTAGTTTTATGAATATCTTACCTCACTACCACAATTCCCTTTTAGACTACCTGAAACACAGATAACAAAATAAGTGTATACACTTTAAATTGATAATTTATGATGGAGCTCGTTTAAAAATTAAAACTGGAACCAGGCCAATTTTCTAACTAGACTGTTCCTCTTCAGATCAATATTGCAATACAATCACTCTTTTTCTTATAAAATGGACACAAACCCTTAGCAATCAGATTTAAAATTTTCATCTAATTGAAATCAATTTATAAGATTCTTCCTACACTTACTATTCTCTTTTTCATTGCTGCGCAAAGGATAGATATTTGAAGTCTCGGAAAAGCTCTCGTTCTCATCCGACGTGGACATTACTTTATCATCCACGTTCTCGTGAATAACCCGCATCACCCCGGCCGCTGGCTGCTGATGAGGGAGGGGGCTGTGAAAACCATTTCTAGGAGCGTTGTTCTGTGGAAACCGGTTACAGCAAAAGCTGTCCTGACATAGATCCACACTACATGACTTTGTACGCAGCTCATGTTGCTGGAAATTTCTCCATCCTCCATGGGAACTGAAGGAGTCTCTTAGATTTGTCCGATTTTGATAGCCGTGTTCTGATTGGTTGTGAATCAGTATCGGCCTACACGATTGGCTCTGCAGCCTGTGTGTCTCTGTCGGGGGCCTCTGAAGGTGACACTGGGGTACAACTGATCTAACGGAGTGGTCACGGTTGCCATAGTAGCTGTAGGTGGGTGTACTGGTCAAAAAGGAACGTTGTTCTGGGTGAGGAAGATAAAACTCTGACTCTGTTGCATGAGATAGGGACATATAGCTCTCCTGTAAATACATAAAAAAAAATTAATAATGAAGTTTGAAAACGGAGCAGCATCATGCATTTTAACTCAACTGCTTGTGCAGAAGTTTACCTCTTTTTGACTTAGTCTCATGTATTACAGTTTAGGAATTTCATGCATTATTAAATAAAAGTTTAGGAATCCATTTGAACATGGATTTCCTTTTCTTGGATGTCATAAGGCTATCATTAAAAATTTTTTGTTTGATGTACTCTCACCCACATGTTTCAAGGTGGGTAGGTCCTAGGTAGGTAGGGGTTTAATTTTTTTTGTTTTGCTTAGTATATATCTAATATAAAATTCACAAACTCAGAAAGTTTTTAATGTTTTCGGAACACTTCTAGCATACCTGTCCCTGAAAATATGGCGCTAAAGTATGTATGCCGACGAAGATTGATTCATCCGAACTTTTGTTTGAAAAACTTTCCTGTTCTTTATTAGCAAAAATTTCATAAACCAACCCAAAGTGATTTATTAAACAGTTACATTCTCTGAGCTTTGAAATACTCTAACCCTAATCCGTCGATTATACAAAGCATCCATATATCATTAACCGTTTTCTTATTGTAGTGTGCAAAATTAACGACTGACCGATACGGCGATAGTCCAAAAGTTGACTCGGGCTACGCCGATCCGAATTCAAAAAGACTGAATTGTCTATCCCAATTTCGGCCATGGGTAAATTGAAATTGAACAGAGACGTATCATAACTTGTACGTCTCTAAATTGAATAAAAATCAAACATGTAGTTAAAAATGAAATAATTCTGAGACATAGTTTTATATTTTGTATATTTTGTGTTAAAGTATTATTATTAAATCTCAAAATTCAGAACACTGCGTATCTTTCAACAAATGAACGATGATCGTGTACTGCTCGCTTCATGTTGCACATCTGTCATAGCAAATTCTGGCCGCTGGATACTAGATGGAAGCGTGACACTAAACATGAAGTGAACTTTGAAAAGTCATAAAAGGGAAGGCAACAAAGATAATTTAACAGTGCGTGTCCTTCACAAACATAAACTTGAATGAAGTTCATATACAACGAATATGAAAATAAACACGGCACATATTTTCGTGAAGCACGGACACTGATTTTGTACTTTATTTTGAGAAGGTAAAAATGAGAATGTAACAGATAGGTATATATACTACATCAATAAAATAAATACGATTAGAAATATATGCCTGTATATTTATGAATGAAAATGTACAAAATTATAAACATGAATATAAAAAAGAGTGCATTTTTTCTTGTTTACTTTTTTTTGTGTGTGTTTAAATTACGAACAGTCCCATAGGCTACCTCATTCTTCTGGTTTGTTTTGCACACTGTTATTGTTTTAACTTTTATATGTTTCATACATTATGCTTGCATGATAATATATCGGCACAATACGATATTAGACTGATTCATTTCATGCAAGTTTTTCGGTCACAAAAGGCACTTGTAAGCAAAAATTACATGAATTAGCTCGAAGTCAGGATTGGATAGGCATGACTTTGATAGGTCGGTCAGAGTACATCAAACAAATCATTTTTTATTGTTGACCTTTTTTTGCTGTTATAAGACTGAAAAACCCCAAAAATAAGAATCCAATAAGTTTCTTTCAATTCGGGATGTGGAAAGTTAAATAACACAAAAGAACATTGACAGGTGAGTTTTTTAACATATTGGAACTGGACGATAAGTTGCATTATGATTAACACTTTAAGAACCAAGTCTCTCTAAAAAAATTAAAAATACAAACGAGACTTACAATATTCTGAACTATATCATGTATATTTTCCATTACCTTTGTTAACGTGGATACATATTAATGTTTGCAATACTTTTCGAAAGATGACATGGTCAAGGTAAAATAAAAAAAGTGTGTGAAATATTTTATATCATTGCAAAAATAAGACAAACCATTTCTGTTATTTTGAAAACATCATCCCTCTCGCGCGCTGATGTTGTTGATCAGCGTTAACCTTCTTTTTGTGATTTGCTGTTGTAACAACCCCCTTTTCAAACGTTTGAAAGATTTTCACGTAGTTATAGATAGCTTGTTCAAAAATTACATGAATAGAGATAGAAATTAATTTTATTTTGTTGAAATTAAAATTTTGTCGAATTGTTATTATACTTATTGGATTAAGATCCCAACTATTTGTAATTTCAAAACAAAGTTAGTACTTATTCAGAACATTTCAAGACAATACCTTAAGCCATTTTATGTATAAGCTATCAAATTATTCATATAAAAAAAAACAATATGGCTGCGCCCATGTCCACAACATTGACCGTGAAAAGTGGTTAACTTGATTATACCGTTCTGCAGTGCAAATTCTTGGCAAATAGTGTTATCCTCCAATTGTTATGTAAATTCGGGTTCAAAATGGCTAGAAACATCTTAAGTCAAGCAATATCTTATATTGAAAAACACTTGTTTCTAAATACTTTGAAGAGGAAACGCGAACTCACTGCACAAAGATGTTACACAAAACAGACCGAAAATATCATGAATGTATTTGACAGAAAAGCCAAACGGCTACAAAGAGATAGGTCTACAATGATGCCAAATTTTGAGGATTCTCAGTTCTTAAAAGAAGAGGTTGGAATTATTTTGATGCCATATTTATTCACCAGACCGAATAATTCATTGAATCTAGATTAGCTCTATATATTTTAGAAGTTTCAGTAACATTGTTTATCAAATAAAACTTGAAGAATTAAACCACAGATGCGAATGACATTATGCTTGGTATGCATATTTGCAGGGACCTATATGTTAATATATATCACATGATAAAGCCTGTTGCATTATATGGCTGTGAAATTTGGGGAACCCTTATTTGTAATATTATATCAGATATATACATGTGTGTGTATGTGTGTTTATGTTTGTATATGTTTACTATAACCTTTCTTTTAGAACTTTCTATCTTGTCATTGTAAGAAACCTTTATGCCTTCTGGGCCCAAAATTGGAAATAAAATTATCTTATCTTTATAGGTCCCTGATATTTGCTAGCCATTCCAAGACCAAATGCAGGGACTTGAGACAGTCTTAGCAAAATTGGGTAGAGTCTATATAGACTCTAGACTATATAGACTCTACCCAATTTAGCTAAAACTGTCTAAATTCCCTGTGGCCAAGACTTGAAGGGTTTCCCTCTTTACTAATTTGACAGTCACAATGTAAAATCAATTTTATCTATTAATTTTTTATTGCTCGGTGTGACATGGACTCATTTGATTTTGCTGATTAGCAATTAATAATTGCAAAGATATAACATTAAAAGAACTGGTCCAGAACAACCCCCTGATAAAACTTTTTACACACAGTTTTTCACAAAAATGTTTTTATAGGAAACAGAGAAGTCTCAAGTATTTGACTATTCATATAGCATGTGTACTTGGATCGACTCTAAAAAAAAAAAGGAAAAAAAAGCAACCCAAATCAAAGATTGTTTTAACATGTTAAAGGTTTTTGATTTTTTTTTTGTGCAAAAGATGAAAATCCATTGTTTGAGTAACTGTACACTACTTTGTGTGCATTGGGGCGGGGATCAGTATGATGGCTTCTCATTGTACTGATTCATTACCTATCATTAATCCTGTTAACTATTACTGACCTCCTTTATAATTTCATTCAAGACGTAACTGCTTGGTCACTGGTCACTTATCAACAGCCCCTAAACTTTCAGAACTTTGAGTACAAAGTCTGTCAAGGAGACAAAATTTGATGTCTTGAGTGATTTGTATTGGGAAGAGCTCAGTTTTCATTATTTGTACTTTTTTTATATGCTAAAAAATAACACATTTGAGAAAAGTATGTAATAAAATAACTAAATCAAGCTATTCTGAATAGCTTAATAAAGCTATATACACTGTACACAATAAAGCTGAACCACGCTATACAGCTAAATCAAGAGACTGTGCCAAACCTGTAGAAATGTTTATGAGTTACATGTTACTTTTACATTTTTTAGAAACTGTGTAATAATATTTTGTCTTTCATCATTCAGATTGGGTACAGAACATATGATAGACTTTTAGACATAAAAAGGTAAAAAAACACATTATTAATCTTCTAGCTGTTAAAAGAACTAAATGCAAGAAAAAAAAACCCAGCCATTGAAATAAATTAAGACATTAAAAAAGACAAAAAGTGCCCCAAAAAGTTAAATAGATAACAATAAATACCTGGTTTGTCTTCTTTGAATTGTAGAGAATTTGACGTAGGAGTGGATCTAGGTTCTGGACTTGGATATGTTTCCCGTCATGTTTTAAAAGATACTGTCAAATTTTTATATCAGTGTGAACTCTCAGAAAAATTACTGGTAAGTTAAATGCATATTATATAATGCATACTCAATTGAAATGATTCACCTAATGAAGAAAACCAAGCATTTTTTTCATAATTATTTTCTATAAACGGGATAATCCATTTGCAACTACTTTTGTATCTTAAAAACAACAAATTCTTTTTCTATAAAGTCAAAATCAAGCACAGTTCATCTATTTTTATTTAGAGACAAGCACAGGTTTCACCAGAAGTTTCTACTCAAAAACTTATAGTTGATGAAGAATTTCTCCCATTTAAAGAAAATTCTTTGGATGTAATTGTGAGCAGTTTAAGGTGAGTACTGATCGGAGTGTGGCCATAAGTTGATAAGAGACAGTTATTTCTGTTAAGCTATAGCAAGGAAGAATATTCTCAATCCTCAAATGTAAAGTATCAGAGTTTCTCTTTTCTGGGTTAAACCTTGCACTAAAAAATAAAAAAAAATTTCCACATGAAAAACAGTAAGTGGTCTTTATTTTTCTATATTTGTAAGATGTTATTCTGTCTGTTGACAGCTTACACTGGGTCAATGATTTACCAGGGTGTTTCAAGGCTGTAAGTATTAAGAGTTTATGTACTAGTATGTGTATGAATAAAGTTCATTTTTGTTTGATTATTAAATGAACATGTATCTTTAAACAATTTTTTTGAATTCCTTGGACAGAAAATGTACAAAAATTAATTATTGCAATATAAAACTTTTAAAGACCAATGGAAGTTGATAATCTGCAAACTGAGATTAATGTAGTGAGCAATACTACAGTAATTATGGTAATGAATTAGGCTTTTTTGTGCTTGACCATGTCCAGAAATGTCTAGATAATGTTAACCATTTCTGTCTTTCTGAACAGGCTCAGAAGGCTTTAAAACCGGACTGTCCATTTATTGGGAGTATGTTTGGAGGTGACACACTGTTTGAACTCAGGGTTTCTCTGCAGTTAGCAGAACAGGAAATACAGGGGGTAGGTACCAGGCTAAACTGGTTCTCAACAATAAGGCAGTACACAGAACTCAATATTTTCATAAATTCAAAAAAAAAAAAAATGGTGAAGCATGAATGAAACTTAATTTTAATTCATACAAAGTCCATAGCATTATCCAAGCTCATTGAAAAATGAATGCAATTAAAGAAGACAAATCACTCCTGTACTTGTTTGATTGACAGGGGATTAGTCCACATATTTCACCTTTCACTGATGTCCGTGATCTAGGTAACCTATTGAACAGAGCAGGATTCACCATGTTAACTATTGTAAGTGTGCCAAATAAATCAAAGTACTGATAATACTGAAGGTATATGTAAACAAGTTCTAAAAGATAGGTCTAAAGCAGTATTCAGTTTGTCAACAAAAGGAGCATGCTTTAAAATTAAACAAGTTGAAATTATATAAATAAAGCATATTTTAATAAAAATAAGGTTTTCTTGCTTTCATGTATCATACTTATAAAGAAGGGATCTACTAACATTTATTTGTTATTATGAGTAACAATTTTCCCCCTTCTATTTTACAGGATATTGATGAAATAAAAACCACTTATGAAAACATGTTATCACTGATGCTGGATTTGAAAGGTATCAAGACTGTAATCCAATATTATTTAAAGCTTAACTACATCTGTTTAATTTATCTTAGCTATCAGTGGAAGTCGTCTGGGATTATTAAAATACTGATTTATTTAATTTCAGGCATGGCAGAAAATAACTGTGTCTGGGAAAGGAGGCCCATGCTTCATCGTAAAACAATAGAATTAGCTGAGAAAAAATACAGAGGTAAAATTCTCTGTTGAAAGCTTATCGCCTTTGATAGAAGCTTTGAAATGGAATCTTGTTGATGATAAACTTATGGTTAACAACTGTACTGAACTTTCTTTAAGTGCCTGTCTCAGAGAAAACCATGCAAAATGGTCCAGAGGCAAGTTTCTTCCGCGCCTGTCAACTCGACGTGATACGACCCTTCGGATCAAGTTACTGTTATAATAATATATATGTAAATAACTTTTTTAAAAAATCAATGCATTTTTTAGCTAAAAACCGCGTCTGATATTTTCAGTCCAAACACTTTATTTTATACTTTTGTGGGCCGGAGAATGTTATGAATTATAGACAGTAATACTTTTCTAATTTACCTTTCAATACAATTATATTAATGACATTTACCGAACTATGACGTCATAGTAGGATGACGTCATAGACGTTACTATAACGTTATGTTATATACTTGTTGAGTTTCAAATAAACCACTATACGGTTCAGATGTGTTTTCTATGAGTGCTACAATCTTGACATAGTGTATCATTTTTATTTGTATTCTATACTTTTCCATGTGTATTGTAAAAAAAATGTTATTTTATAAACAAATCAGAATTATGCAATACAAATGAAAAATATAGAATGCAAATGTAAAATTATAAAATTCGCATAAAGTATTATACAATTTACCTGTAGGTAATCTTCACATGGGAATCCTGGAGTACAGTGCACATCTAATTCTATACTGATATTTATCTCCTCTGTTACGTCAGGTGCTGTCACTATCCACGTGTAAATTGTGTCCCTTTCATAGTTTTTCTCTGGATATCCTGGTGATTGTATTGTTGTTTCCTCATATATTTGGAGGTTTATTTCCTTTGATATTGTGTGAAACCCGGAACAAATGTCTATAACATAGAATTATTAAAAAAAAAATGTGTTGTTCAAAAAATTGCGATTTTCTGGGAAATAATTTTATTTTACACTGTCAAGCACAAATGCAAATTTAAATATAAAAAATTGTAAAATATCCCTCTAAAAAATATATGATAGAATTTGATCATCAAAATTTTGTAGAAATGATTCGGAAGAAAAGACTGTATTTTCAAATATTCACATTGTGCTTCAAAAAGCCATTTGTTCAGCATATGAAGAAACTGAATTTTTCTCGTTGTGTCTACGTAATACACGGGGCGGGGCTTGTAGACTTACATGTACCATTTTTATTCAATTATTGATAATGTAAAAATATATTTTTTTAAATAACAATAATAATAATAAAACAAGCATACAATAATTGTCTATAGTTTTTTTCATGCATCTTTATGCATCAATCGGGCAAACTGATTGAAAATAAAATTAATTTAAAAAGGTATTGTTTAGAATTGCAAACAAACATTGATTAGTTACCTTTATCCAAATATTAACATAAAATAAAGTTTAAGAATTGTAGATTTCAAACATATTAAAATTTTTCAATACTTACTGAAATAGTTTGCAACAACTACAGCCAGATAAAATAAATTCGTTATAAACATTTTTTTTCTAATAACAAAATTTTAAATTTTCTTTATATTTTGCTGTTTCCACATATACAAATTATAAATTCTAAAACATCAATGAAAGTTTGTTCAGGTCCGATTTATACTCTTTAAGAGGGAAATGCCAGTAATTAGTTAATTGGTTAAACGGTAGAGACGTCGCATTTAAGGTCAATTTGGTTTCAATATTTTTTTATTCAAGCTTTTTTAAAATGTTAAATGCATTGTAAAAGCACAAAATTGAAACTGCATTGCATTCCACAACGCTGAAAATCCAAAATATATAGTTAGAAATAACTTTGCAGAGTTAAAGAAAGGATGCCAAAGACTGGGGTCAAATATGAAGAAGAATAAAAGCTATGCATAAGGGAGATAATCCTTAATTTTGTAATTTTGCCACTGCAATTATATTTATTGTCGATTTATAGATAATATTATATAAGAAGATTATTTTCGTAATTTTCATTGACTGAAAGGAAGTCACGTGATATTCCTCCTTTTGTGATAACGACGCAAAAGCGCGTCAGCGGAAAATGATAACGCACGACACAGCGTTCGGTTGCACTGAAGTTACGTAAAACTTGACGTCATAGTATGAGAAGCGTGTTTTTAACCATTGTGACGTAATTACAGCCAAGTCTGTTTAGTTAGGACTGTGTTAGTGCATTCACTTTGAGTGATTATATAATATAAATATTATGGACTTCAGTGAACGGTCAATATGTGGTTATAAGGACTCATGGCAATTGATACTGACCTCAGACACGCAGGCTCGGTCGCTATCACTTTCTGTGTCTTCGGTCAATATCACATGCCATGAGTCCTTATAACCACATATCGAACTACACTGAAGTCCATAATTGTATAATAATGAATTTTTTTCCATAACGTGGTTAAATCACATAGACGAAACATATGGAGATAAAGAACAGTATTCTAGATCAAATGTCCATAAAACAAACACAAAATAGGAGCAGGGCAAACACGGACCTCCGACATATCAGAGGTGGGATCAGGTGCCATGGAGGAGTAGCATCCCCTGCCGATCGGTCACACCCGCCGTGTGCTACTTGTCATGACCGGGAAATAACGGGAAGATCCGTCATCAATTTAGTGCATACATTGTAAATAATGGTCTAACAATTAGTATGAAAAACGTCAGTCAGCATTTGACTCAATGATAAATTGTATTTGCTGACAAGGTCATTGTATCCACCGTAGAACTTACGAAATGATGACTTTAAACGAGACTGCTGTTATTCTTGTTTCATCGACTTGTTCCTCAATAATTTACTTCGTTTTAGAAATTGTTCATAAGTAAAGCGTAGAGATAAAAACTCCGTATGGTGATGATGATGAATAAAATTGCTGCATAAGTAAGAGAAGTTGACGATAGAAAACTTCTCTTAAAGCCATCACGTATATCATATAGCTTGGTTGTTATATTACCATTAACGTCTTTTTCAAGTAAAATATCCAAATATGAAACAGATGTATCAGATTCTTTGGAATCCTTTATCTAAAGCTCAGCAGGATATATCGTATCGACATAAGAACATGAAGAATGGAAATTACCAAATGTTAATATTGAAAAATTTATACGTCGTTGATATATCTAAATGTTGAGTTGAAGACCACAGCAAGTGTTTTCTTCTTTTCACGTATAAGATTTTGCACAAATTCTGCTTCATATAAATACAAAAATAGGTCTGCTAATAATGAGGCGGATTTGGTATGCATGGGAATTCCAATAGATACTAGTATATACACTGTCAATCAGAAACTCAAGCATCTTAAATATCGGCTTCAGAATACAATCGTAATGTTTTAACAAAATAATTTTGCGAATGTCTAATGCCATGATAAGTAAATTTACGAGTTCCTTTTCATTTGAAAAAGCACCTGTCAGCGAAAAGAAAAGTCCTGGGCTTTGATTTTTCGTGGAAAATTGTAATACATAAAGTTGAAAATCTGTTGGTTCTATGTTGTTGATTTTGGAAAAATGTTGTGCCTTCAAATTTTCTAAACCTTCCTGGGAATTTTTTGTATCCACATCTGATTCACACCACTTCTCTGATATGTTGGTGCATAGTTCTTTTGAAATTTCTCCTTCATTACTTTTAATAGTTTAGTGACGAGTAAAGAAATAGTCTTTTTAAGGTCAGACGTTCCTCAACAATAATTTTTTTTTTATATTTTGTCATTTAAGAATTACTACTTGAACATGTTTACTCACAAAATATTATGGTTCCTTACCGTGAATTTGTGCGAGATACCAGAGGATAATATTTCTTATATAATCCTTTAGGAAAAAACATAACGGTAGTTTGCCAAATTACATTTTCAGTGTTTCAAATTTTTAAGAACAATTAGAAACCGGTTAAGAAATCAGTTATACAAATCAGATACTTAGTATTTGGGGAACGTGTTGTCTGACCTTAAAATGAACTCTACATGTAAAACACACTTCAGACTTGCATTATTACAGAGTTTGGAAAATAACCATTACTAGAGCAATTTTCATTAAAACTCGATCCATGAACCTTCATCCATATATATATTAAGACTTCAAGATCTTTTCAAATGTAAGTTTAAAGCAGTATGAGCTATATTTTTGAAAATTTTATTTTGCTGATAAAATGCGTTATTATGATAAATTTGTTTGTAACCTAAACCTATGTGATCAATTAGACTAAAATAAAGCAGATGAAAGACTTCTTTATACAATCCAATCATACAGTTTTATATAAGAAATAATTATTGTACAGGACAACAATAATGTAATTTTTGAGTCAATCAAAGCTTATAAATAGTTCTTCCATTGCAAATATGAAAAAAACAAAAATTTATGAATGTCATTTTTTCTATCATTGAAATAGTTATTTGCAATTTTGCAACAAAAAATTCCGACATTAAAGATGCAGCTCATGTTGCTTTAATTAATAATAAGGGACTAAATTTCCTAAATATATCAAATAAATATGATTTTTCGAACAAACTAGAGCTATGTTTGCTTTTATAAGCTTCCAATCCAAGTACAGATTAGAGCCAAAAATCCATAAAATGTATTTTTTTTCTCTCTTAGTAAATGATAAAAATTTTTTGTATCATTTTATTTAAGGAATGAAGCTTATTTCAACTTATGTTATAAGATATAACATATGGAAAGTTTACGCTTTATAAACCCCTTTGCAGTTTATAAAAAAGCATGAACTGCACCAAGTAATATTATATCGTATAACATAAGTTGTGATAAGCTTCATAATCCTTATAATTTAATTCAATGTAGACAATGAGACAATTTTTCCTCCAGAAAAAGGCTTCAAATTGAGCATATTTTAAAAGTAATGTCAAGTGGAGTAAAATATGTTTTCGACGTTATCTCATTGTGACGTAGGCAACTTATGTTATACAAAATGGATAAAAAAATTTACCCAATCATTAATGACATGTTACAACTACAATTAAATTAATTCTTTATGTGACAACTTTACCATATGTAAAAATGAGAAAAATTTAAATATAAGAAGAAAATACAAATAACTGATGTATCCTAAATTTTAGAAAAGTAAAGAAAATTCGGATTAGCCAATATCCATTTTAGTAAAATTAACTATGTCAATTTGGTAATATCATATCTTATAGGCTCTTTATGGAAGGTCTTTTTAGGCAAAATGAAAAATATTCAATCTTGTGAAATACAGGTATAGGGATCGCATAATTTGCATATTTGTTTTATTATTGATTTCCAGGAAACAGGTATAATGACTTTGACCTGACCTTTTCTCTAATATAAAACTGTCAAATTTAAATTCACTCATACCATCACTTAGTGATGTTGTCGTCTTGATTCTGTGAAAATTTCAATAATTTTCAAATACAAGAAATATGAGAAGAATCCTACCTTAAGACATAACTATTAACTATGCAAATAAGCCTTTAAAAAAAGTGAACAGGGAATATATACACACAGACCACGGAAATGTTCTTGTTTAAGGTAGGATTCTTCTCATATTTCTAATAATTAAAAATTAATGAAATTTTCACAGAATCAAGAAGACAATATCAGTAAGTGATTTTATCAGTGAAATTAAATTTGACCATTTTATATTAGAGGCAAGGTCAGGTCAAGGTCATTATCTTTTTCCTTGACATTAAGAATAAAAAAATAACTTGCCAATCATGTGATACCTACTTCTATTTCAAAAGTTAAATGATTGTTCTTTTTGCATAAAAATGTATGACTATATCGCGTCTATAGCATGATATTACCAAATTTACATAAATAATTTAACTTAACTGGATATTGGCTAATCCGAATTCTCTCTGTTTTTCTTAATTTTTAGGATATATTAGTTATTTTCAAATGCTTCCTATATTTAACTTTTTCTTATTTTCACATATAATAAAGTAGTCTTATAAATGTACAAAATGATACAAAAACAAATTAAAAGTTTTGATCGTTTGCTAAGAGAGAAAAAATACTTTTTATGGATTTTTGGCTCAAATCTGCACTTTGATAGGAAGCGTTTAAAAGCTAAAAAAGTTCTACTTTGTTTGAAAATCATATTTATTTGATATATTTTGAAAGTTTAGTCCCTCATTATTAATTTAACTTGCATTTGAAAATTTCTCCAAGTCTTCGATTGTGTAAAAATTATAACTAAATTCATTGTTCTTTTATAATTTTGAGAGGCAGAAAAGAAGATATTTTCATATGCCACCATCATTCCGCCAAAAATATAGTCCCTGCTAGTTTTCAAACGCAGTTTACCATTTCTATTTTAAGTTGTACAATTGTGATGAGGAAAGAAAAATATGGTCTTTTAAATTCCTTACACCTCAATATATAAGACACATAAGCAAATATACTTTGAATGTTTTGTGGTAGTGTTAGATAAACGGCATCCTACTAGCTTGGGCTAGTGGGTTAACCCTTTAGCTCAATCGGTAGAGCACTGGACTGGTAAGCCAGAAGTCCCGGGTTCGATCCCAAGCAGAGGCACAAAATTGTCTCTGTTACAGTTTCATCTAGTCAGAAACTAGAGAAGAATCCTACCTTAACATATAAGTCATACAGAGAGATCAGAAAATAGATGAACAGATTAATATATATATATATCAATTAATAGATTTTTTAGGTCATGTCAATTACAATAAATATACACATTGCATTATCACTTTAAGTTTTGCTTTGCTATGCTGACATATTCTTTATCTTTGTTAACTGTCCTGACTGATTTATCTTTGGTATTTATCCTGACTGTGTTATTTGTCTTTCTTTGGGTTTAACTCTGTATCCAGATCCTCTGTTAGTGATTCCATTTCCTTGGTTAACTCATCAATTTTATCAATATCCTTCAGAGAAAATTTGGCTGATCCCCTTTGTAATGGTTTGGGCTGAAAAATGGAAGACATAAGAAATTAGCTTTGTGAGCTGTGTGCAGCAAGAGATCTACATCCTGAAGAAATGTGAGAAGAAAACATTTCAATAAAGCTTCAAAATCTTAAAAAGATATTTAATGAATTTTTTAATTATCTGAGAAAAAGTTGAAAATGTGATAAGTTTACAGATGGATTGACAGAAAGACACCTAATGCAATGTACTGGGTAATCAAAAAAGCTCACTTCAGCTTTCAGGTGAGCTAAAATTTAACATTTAATTACTGTTTGAAACTTAAAATCCATGTACATATTAAACATTTCTCTCTTATAGAAGTATGACCATTTTCCACTTCATATACTCAGTAGTTCAAAATATTGAGAGAGAAAAATTTAAAAAGTCTGCCTCTAGAGGGCACATGTTATAATGAGCTCAGTAAGTGTGTGAACCTGTATTATAAGAGGCATCATTTTTGTTAGACTCAGGATAAAGTTTGTTCTATGATAAATTTTTAAATGGTTTAATAGTGTTAATTAACTAAGACTGGAACTGACCCAACCTGATACTTTGCATAACTAGAGATATAAAGAATTTATATATAATTTTACCTGAGAAGGATGTGGGGACCAACCAATGAAATTTACAATCTGAAAGGTAGCTTCAAGTCCCTCCTCTGTGCTGTACATTTCTATTTTAAAAATTATCATATTAGATTGAGACAGAGAGAGTGGGGAATGTGGAATGATTACATTATGACAATTAACTAATGTACTTTGGCAAGTATCCGGAAAATCGGATCAAACTCTGTAAAATTAACAGTAACAAAAACAAGGAAATTGATGGGTATATAATAAAATGTCATATCAAAAAATAGATTATTTCACGTAGAATGACTGGAAATCTGTTGAATAGCTTTCAGTTTCGCCTCACAATCCTTTGTAGGTGTTGAAGGTTCGTTATTGTCCCCAGAATTTAATTCTAACGGATACAGTTTTGTAATTGGCCTAGAAGTTATACCATTTCTGGTCTTTAATATAACAGATCTTATAAGTCCATCTTGGCCGGAAATAAGCTCCTCAATCTTTGCCAGTTTCCAAAAATTTCTTGGGTTGAATTCATCAAAAATTTGAACGATGTCTCCAGTCTGGATATTTTGTTTGTTTTCTCCATGGCTGCGATGATATTCTCTTAAGAATGTTAAGTATTCCTTTCTCCAGCGTTGCCAAAAGTGTTGAATGACTTTTTGTTGAATGTTGTACGTTTCGTTCGCAGATACATGGTTCAAATCTGTTGTTACATTTTCTTCATTTGAACTCCCAGGATAAGGTAATGACTTGATTTTCCTTCTATATAGTAGATGAGAGGGTGTTAGGGGATCTTCGTCTAGTGGGTCGGCTGATGCATAGGTCAAAGGACGGTCATTCAGAATGCATTCAATTTCTACGATGATTGTGTTCAGGACATCTAAATTTACAAAGGATCGTCCCAGTACTTTCCTTAAGCAGTTCTTTGTAAGTCCTATTAGTCGTTCCCAGAAGCCTCCGTACCAGGGTGCTCGATCTCTTAGGTATGAATTTCCATCTTGTACCATGGGTGTTTAAGGTTTCTTGAAGACTGTGTGATGATGTTAACTTTTTGATTTCCTTAGAAGAAGCAACATAGGTGGTTGCGTTGTCAGATATCATAATTTTTGGAAGTGATTTCCTGCTGGAAAATCTTCGAAAGGCTAAAATGAATTGTTCTTCAGTGAGGTCCGTTACCAATTCCAGTTGGACAGCTCTTGTACTAGCACAAGTGAAAAGACATACGTATACTTTGCCTTCATGTCCATTCTTTTTTCGTATCTTCAGGGCACCAGTGAAATCCACACCAGTTACAATAAAAGGAGGTTCTTCTCTCAATCTGTCTTTAGGTAACGGCGGTGCTTCTGGAATGGGATAAGGTTTTCCCATGATTTTTCTACATGTAACTTTCTGTCCTTTGGAACAATTTCGTATGAATCTTAGGACATAGGAAGTAACGTTTAACAATTTTCTGTAAATGTTAAACTTCGAGATGTTAATAATTTCTGAAATTCTTTGTTCTCTGGGATCATGCTGTACAATTCTCTTTTCTTGTAAGTCCTCCTCCTGGTACCCACATTTCTCAGATTCTGTTATGTTTGCAAGAACATGACTTTCGGTTTTGTCATATATGGGCCACATGTTTTTGTCAGTAATCCAAGTTGGTCCTTTTGACCACAATTCGTTCTTCCTAAATTTGTCAAAGTCAGCACCACGAGATAAAATATCAGCAGGATTTAAGGCTGTTGGACAGTACCTCCATTTGTACTGTTCAGTTAACTTCTTAATTTCTTGTATTCTGTTTCTCACAAATGTGCCCAAAGTTTTTGTTGTTTCCAACCAGCTCAGGACAATTTGACTGTCTGTCCATAAGACTGCATCTGAGAATTGGATGTTTTTCTTGATGAATTCTAATAATCTCGCTCCAAGTAATGCTCCCATCAATTCCAGTTTAGGTATTGTAAGTGTTTTTAATGGCGCAACTCTGTTTTTGGCCATAATAAGTGAACTTTGGTCTCCTGAAACAATGTATGCACATGCTCCATAGGCCTTCATGCTTGCATCACTGAATATGTGTACAATCGTTTCTGGTGGGTTTTCAGGGATACACATACGGGGTATTTCCAGGGAGGTAGCATTTTCTGTTTTCTGTGCAATTTCAATCCACTTGTCAGCTAGTTCCTTTGGCAGGTGCTGATCCCATTCTAGGTTCTTTTTCCACAACTCTTGAATAAACATCTTCGCCTTGACAGTTATCGGGCTGATATATCCTAAAGGATCATATATTTTTGAAGATTGTTTTAGCACTTCTCTCTTTGTCAAACTGTTTCTTCCTGTGTTGGTTATTTTTTGTTTTGCAAAGGTTAGAATATTCTCTTTGACATTCCATTTCATTCCTAGTACTTTGACGACACTGTCCTTGTCAAACACTCCATCTTTCTTAGCATGCTCTTGTAGGATTTCACTTTTTGATCCCCATGATCGAAGGTTAAATCCAGCTTTGGCAAACAAAGTTCGAGAGCATTTGTAGAATGAAATTAATTCATTTTCTGTTGGAAAACTGGAAATAATGTTGTCAACATAAAGATTTTCTGTTAACTTCTGTGTCCATGTAGATGCGTTCTCCTTTATATGCTTCATCAGAACAGCATTCAAAATGAAAGGGGAACAAGTAGCTCCGAATAAAACAGATTTAAATCTGTAGTTCACTAACGTTCCGTTAGGATTTGTAGGTTCATCAAACCAGAAGAATCTCGTAACAACTCGGTCTTCCTCTTCTAATCCTACATTTAAAAATGCTTTTTCTATGTCTGTTGTCACTGCATAACCGTTGAGACGAAATCTCAGTAATATTGACGCAATATCATTCAGTTGTGGTGGGATGTTCATCAAACAATCATTCAGAGATGCAGCAGTAGGTGTTTCGTGACAGCTACAATCGTATACTATCCTTACAGGAGTTGTAGCTGAATCTTTTTTCACTGGAAAATGCGGTATGAAATGAACTTTACGATTTGTTGGAAGTTCGCTGTCTATCTTTTCTATGAATCCACGTTTTTCCTGTTCAGCAATTATTTCCCCATATTTGATCAGCATTTCGGGTTCCATTTTGAGGCGATTTATAACACCGACTGTTCTACGGTAAGCTTTATTTTTGTTTAAGGGCAATGTAGGATGGTCCTCTTTCCATGGAAGCTTCACATGATACCGATTGTCTTGAAATCGTATGGAATCCTTCTGATATGATATCTGAAAGTTCTGATTACTTGATTCCTCATACTCTTTCTCAGTTCCAATTGCCTCAATCTGCCAAAACTTCTCAATATTGTGCTCCTCCATTTTGTGTGATACCATAAGATTCATCATTGATGTGTTGTATTTAGTTCGCTGTCTATCTTTTCTATGAATCCACGTTTTTCCTGTTCAGCAATTATTTCCCCATATTTGATCAGCATTTCGGGTTCCATTTTGAGGCGATTTATAACACCGACTGTTCTACGGTAAGCTTTATTTTTGTTTAAGGGCAATGTAGGATGGTCCTCTTTCCATGGAAGCTTCACATGATACCGATTGTCTTGAAATCGTATGGAATCCTTCTGATATGATATCTGAAAGTTCTGATTACTTGATTCCTCATACTCTTTCTCAGTTCCAATTGCCTCAATCTGCCAAAACTTCTCAATATTGTGCTCCTCCATTTTGTGTGATACCATAAGATTCATCATTGATGTGTTGTATTCAAGTACATGGGATTGTGATCCATATAATGGTCCAGAAAGTAAATATCCAAGTTTAGATTTGATGGCGGTTGGACCCTTTCCTCTAATTATCTTATCTTCCACCAAATTCCAGTACTGATCTGCTCCAATAAGTAATTCAATTTGGAATGCCTCCTCTTGTGCAACAGGATGTGCCAATCTCAAATTCCTTAAATACGATAATTTTGCTGCATTTTCAACATGCGTTTTAATTGGAGCTGCTATCTCTGGGACCACTAAGACTTTGACAGGTATTTCTTCTCTCTGTATAGTTTGGACCTTGACTACAGCTGTCTGCAACTTTTGAACTCCTTTCTCTTTTCCTGATTCTCCTAATCCAAGAATGTTGATATTCTCATATCCTGTTGGTGTTAATTCTATCTTGTCAGCCAAACTCCTAGAGATAAATGATCTTTGAGCTCCTTCATCAAACAGAATATTAGCATCAGTTGTCAGTTTTCCAGATGTGACAGGTGCAACTGCAGTTTGTAACAAAACGTTTGGTTGATCTCTATGTGAAGATGAATGCATCACTGACGTTTCTGCTCTTTCTGTATTTTTTGCTTGAAGTGAAGGGGTACTCTCCTTGTTGCTTTTGACTACCTCGCGATTTGAACACAAACTTGTGTGATGTCGTTTTTTGCAGATTCTACAATTTAATTTGGATTGACAGTCTGTAACACAATGTCGGCCCAAGCAGTTAAAGCATAACTTGTCTCGTTTGACAATTCTCATGCGGTCAGTGCAGTTTTTGTACTTTGTACAATCATTTGAATAATGCGTCTCCTTACAATATGCACAGCATACCTGGGGTTTTCTCGGACTGAAGTTGTGTTGAACTTGCTTATGACTGGACTTTGAATGGGTATAAAAGGTTGATGTTGCGCTTGGTTCTGTTGCATCAATACCTGCTCCAGCTTCTAATATTTCGAGTTCCCTGTAAAGACTGTTTCTCAAATCACCTAATAACCAATCAGTAGAGCCATGTTCACGTGCCAAATTCTTGCGTATTTCAGTAGGTAATTTGTTCAGAATCACAGGTACTAGAAGAGAACCATATGTATCTTGAGCTTGTCCGTAGGATTCTAAACCTCTGACGTATGTCTCCACTTGGTCATGAAAATGACGCAGGCTTGTGAGATTATTCTTGGGAGTGGGTAGGTCCAAGAGCGCTTGCATGTAAGACTGAGTTATCTTGTGTTTTTGTCCAAACCTTTCATGTAAAAGCTCAATCGCTCTGTTGTAGTTTGCATGTGTGAGTGCAAATCCTGAAATGGTGTTTGATGCCTCTTCTGCTACTAAAGACTTTAAGTAATTAAACTTTTGAACTTCTGTCAATGTGTTGTTGCTATGAATAGCCGAATCGAATGAATCCCAGAATGACTGCCACTCCAACACATTTCCCTCAAAAATGGGTAAGTTTAATTTCGGAAGTTTGTGAAAGTTACCACTGTTTGGATTTGAATGAAAGCTTGTAAGGGATTGATGATCATGAGTTCTTGAATTTTCACTCAAATTGTGTCTTGATTGACTATTCTCTTCAATTTGTGAATTTTCATTCTGGTTTGAATAAATGTTGGCTGATGGATTCAAATTTGAACGATGAACTATCAGATGTTTCTTAGATTTTCTCATTTTAGAATTAAGATTGAAATTGTACTCATCTGTCTCCAGTATTTCTCTCTCAATATCCTCCTCTGCTGTTTCTGTTAGAATTTTTTCATCCAGATCTCTGAGAATTTCTTGTTTGTCCGTCATATCTCCAAAATAGCCTCAATTTCCTCTGCATCTTCATTTTCTTCATCCAGTCTTTTTAGAAGTCTGGTTACAGCACTTCTCTGTCCTGCTCTTACTGCCTTCAGTTTAGAAGTCATCTCTCCTCTTTCGTACCGGCACCAATGTCAAGATTGTAGCACTCATAGAAAACACATCTGAACCGTATAGTGGTTTATTTGAAACTCAACAAGTATATAACATAACGTTATAGTAACGTCTATGACGTCATCCTACTATGAGTCATAGTTCGGTAAATGTCATTAATATACAGTATAATTTGTCCAAACCGGCTACCGCCGGTTCCATAAAATTTGGCCGGTTTAGACAGAATCCGGAGTGCAGGAAAAATGCAGGAAAATATTATTTTTGAAAATTTCGTTCTTTATTTACAAGTACATCATATACATAAAATAAAATGTAATTATATGATGGAATCAATCAATATTTTGGAGTCTGGAAACTATAAAATAGTCTCATATAACTTACTGTATTTTCTTGTTTGTTCACGAAGTTTGAAAGTCGGGTGAAATATTACCTAAATCAAAATCTACAGGCACGCATAATATAGGCCTACTATATATCAAGCGGGCCAGGTTTCGCTTGTCAAAGAGCTCATTCAATGTAAAAACAGTAATGCACAATTATTTACGATGTACTAATTACTGGATTGAACTTTTAATTTTTATGTTAAAAATTACGTCTTCCCCCCACAGTGCTATGGCGCCATTTGGAAATGCGTTCGATTTTCGATCCCGATTTATATTTTGATCGCGTACATATATTTTTTGTATTTATGTTATAATGTGGTAAAAGGAGTTAAAACAAAATAAATCTTTTTTAAATTGTTATTCAATCATATACTAGTAATATTTTTTTTTCAATTGGGCTGTTTCACTGCCGCATTTCACCGAGTTCGTCTCATGACACTGCTAATGTAAACACAGATTATCACATCCACCACGAAAGGTGTTAATTGCTTTGAAGTAACTCAGGTGTGGCCGGATTAGAGGAAATAATTACCGTTAATTATGAGCAGTTGGGACCGGTATGGCCGTTCGGAATACAGAATAGACAGTATCCGGAGTACACAGAATTTTTTCTAATGAACTTGTTAAAGAAGTGCATGGGACTAAAAATTATAGACGGAATGGACAAAAATCCGGAGTACTCAGAGTCCGGATTAGACAAATTTTACTGTAATTGTATTGAAAGGTAAATTAGAAAAGTATTACTGTCTATAATTCATAACACACTACAAAAGGAAAAGATCAAATATTGCAACGTTTGACATGCTATATAATTATTATTGTGTTTTCTTGGTTGTTAATTTGTTTTTATTTCTTATTTTAAGCTTTATTAGATAATTACTTTATCAATTTACATGAATTAACAAATTTTCATTGCTTATAATAGATTCAGGAAATCGAATACTACAACTTCTTACTCTATAAACGATGTGGAAAACGAACAACATTTAGAATAGCAAGAGGAAACAAACTAAAGATCACTCTCTTCTCTAACCATGACAGACTTACAGCTAAAGGTTTTCAGCTACGTCTTAAAGGTAAATATCTTTTATTTATTTTTTTTTATCGTTTTGGTAATTTAAAAGAAAAGTTTAACTCTTTTCTTCAGAGATTTAAAAGCAATTATTACAATAAATAAAAATTATAACGTTTGAAATATTCATTACACTAAGCTTCAAAAATGATTTCATGATTTAAATTTTGAAAACAGACCATGCATAAAAGATTGATAAAACTATCCATTATTATACCTACTAGTAAAGGTAGACTTTTCACTTGATAAACATGATGACTGATCTAGATGAACATTTAAACAATAAAATGCTTTCTTTGATTGTTATTACTGGAATTAACGGAAGCAGCTGTTGCAATAGCTGCGACCGTTAATTCCAGTAATTACAAACAAAGAAAGACATTTTATTGTCTATATCTATATCTGTTTAAATAATCATTTAAGGTAGGATTAAAAAGATTAATTATTGTATCAACGATGCGAACGTCTTTATACGTTTCATTGATGGAACAGCCACTGATCAAGAAATCTGTACATGCGACATGCCGACTGTAGTTCATGAAGTGATTAACGCAATGGGTTTTCTTAATAAATAAAGGAGAAAATACTCAGCGGATGTAAATATTATTTGAATGAATTCTTCCTAAAAATAAATTATTTTAGGTGCCTGAACTCTCAGTAAAGAGAAGTTTACTTGAAGTAATAATAAAGAGTCATCTAAATGAATTACAATATACAGTTACGTCGATCTAGCATGGACGTATTTAAAACAATATTTTGTATTTCGGCATCCTGGTGAACATCCTAATGTTGGAGCTTAGCACACTTTGATGGCTTATTAACTTCTTGATCACTGTATGCAACGACATAGATATTTGACGGATCAATCGTGTAATATTTCTATTCGAACATTTGTCTCAGATGTTATAATAATTAATCCGATAAAACCAAGATAAAATGTTCACTCGCGAATGAATTTGGTTGTAACGTGTTCAAAACTACCGAGAAGCCATTTGGGCTTCACAGGATTTGGTCACGTACATGTAACCAAGCAAGTTAACTTCCCAGTGAACATTTAACTTTTTCTATGCTTGGCTGATTTAAACTTTAAACAAACATGGCTTTCATTTTCATTTTGTTAATTTAAAGTTGGCGTCTTTACAGTTCTGCATGGGAATTATCTTTTTTTAATATATATAGACGACTTTCACATTTACAAAAGTTATTCCCCTTCGCGGGGTCAATCCGGGGTCAACCGGCGTAAGACGCTGTTTTCCCTCTATAACCTTACCAACTTAATTGGTCAGTATCCTTGAAATAAAATCTATATGAATATGCTCATTATGTTTTTCATGTTGCCCCATACTCTGTCAATACAGGTACAAATCAAAATTGTCATATAACGTTTGAATTTTAAAAATAATAACAGGTAACTTACAAAGGACAAAGAGGGGAAAATGAGCGTTACGCCGACAACGGGGGATAACTCTTAGGAATGTGAAATTCGTCTATTACGACATATTACGGAATAACATTAAACATATGTCTAATTTAATAGTATCAAAGATGTCAACAAGATCAACAAAGTCGCCAAAAGTTCCATCACCATTGTCAAAGACGTCCATGACAAAGGAGACAATAACAACAATGAAAACGGACAATCCTCAAAGAACAAATATTGGAAATAAAGAAATAATTCTTTCAACAAAAACAGCATCAATAACAGAAGTTACAAAAAGAAAGACAGGAAAAACACAAATCTCAGCTGTTTTCTCCACTTGGAAAGCCACTAAATCAACAACATCAAAAGTTGTTATGAGTGAAGTTCTGAGTTCTACACCAGTCTTGTACACTTCATCGCTAATACTGCACTCAACAGCAGCTACAGACGAAACTTCAAAAACGACACCTGTTAAACAGGTTTTAATTAGTACTGGTAAGAGAGAAAGCATAACAGAATAACTTACTGTAGAATTGCATATTTTCGTGGGGTCAAATTTTCGAGGTTAAAGGGAAAATATATTGGTTTGTGGGGACTTTGCGTTTAGAGAATGTTTAGTTCTAATAAAAAAATGTAGTGAAAAGAACGAAAATTTACACCCCAGAGATTTCACAGGGCTTATTCTTTATAAACTTAAATTATATCAAATATGTTAATTATGTGCACAACATATATTTATTGTGAGGAACTTAACTGACTGACGGAAATAGAGGTATTGAATATGAAATGAAAAATAAATACATTGGTGAACATACTTATAAGAGCTACAATTTTTTTTTTCAAGTATATAACAAGTACTTCATGCGGAGTCAAAACGATCAAAACTCTCATACATATATATGTATAGAAAATATATGTAGAGAAAAAATTGACACAATGACTTATTCAAGTTGCTCATGTCGGTAGAGGGAGAAAGTACTTATTGGGACCTGATCCCACCTCTGATGTTTTGGAGGTCCGTGTTTATGCTCTGCTCTTTTTGTGTATTGTTTTATGGACTTTGAGATTGAAAATGTTCGTTATCTTCATATCCTTCTTTCATAGATTTTAGAAAGGAACATACAAGTACGCTACATTTACATATATTCCTCTTATACACTGTATATTGTAGTCGTCACAATTTTTGTCGTCGGCTGAAAAATTTAATGATATGCCTACTGCCGCCGAAGACATATGTGCCTATCTTCACTATAAATATTGGTGCCCTACATTTATTGGTTGCTGAAGAATGTTTCTGCATGTGCATGTTTGAATAATTTATCGTAGCCGATCACAAACATTGTCGCCCTTTCCACAGGGAGAAAAAGGTTCATCTCGGCACATATTGTTCTCTATTCCAATATTTCTGGTGGATGGCAATATGAAATGTGACGTTAGGTATAAATTGTTGCCACCAAAGGTATACATACAAAACAAAATGAACCGGTATAAATGGCTAGTAACACCACCATTGTAAAACTGGATGTACTACAGGGTCATTGAAACTTGAACTACACTTAGCAAAACTTACACTAAGTTCCTTTGTGCTCTCAATATATTCATGTATATAGACCTGAAGTACTGCAATTTTTCATTAAGTCGATATAAGCGCCTACTTCCCTTGTATGTTTATACACCAAATATACATGATGTTCATTTTAATTGAATCTCCATGAGTACCAATTCCGTTATGACCTGACCTATTTTTTTTGCATTCATATCAAGGAGAATTTGTTCAAAACTTAATACTTGAAAAGAAGAATTAAAAGATTTAACGGAGTTTCCTTCAACTTGACATTAGGGTGTATCAACGATATTGTCAATTAACAATGGTAAATTCCATTCTTATATTCTTATAAATATCTTACATTCAATATGATATATCCGTGAGCTTGAGATAAAAGATACCAAAGTCTGACACATCTATTTCATATTTTAGATATTTTACTAGAACCAGAATCCTCTGTCGAGACTTTAGCTCTGCTGGTTTGTACTTATAATAAAGGAAGAGAAATTAAAGTAGTAGTGGGGACTTAAAACTTTATAAAAGCAATAAATAAGACTACAGCTGTAGTACTAGCTTTTAATAATTTTTTACAGAATTTTCAATTTAAATTACTATGGTAACATCAATCATCAAAATCAAAAACACAAAACTGATTTTATGTATCTCAGTGTAGTCTACTTGCTTGTAACATTATATTATAATCAGACCAAAACTATATTTGGAGTAGCATTTTAAAAGTATTTCACAGAAATTTTTAGTAACCACGTCAACATCGATCATTGAAATCCAAAACAATTATACAGAATTATGTATCTCCGTGTGGTCTACTCGGGTGCCAAGTTACATTGAAATCAGACAAAAATGTAGGAGGAGTAGCATTTTGAATGTTTGTCACAGAAATTTCTATTTTTAGTAACCAAGGCATCACCGTTCATGGAAATAAAAAACCGATATACTTAAGCATTGAATTCATATTTTTGGATGTCTTCGTACTATAACACACCTGGCCGTGCCGACAAATTGAATACCGCGCTAATGCGGTTTGATAATTTGTCGGCACGGTCAGGTGTGTTATAGGACCGTATTGTCGGCACGGTCAAAGAAAAAATATCTCACAATTAATCCTTTCGAAAGTGAAGACGCCACAAGCATTAGCTAAATTCTAATTAGCTAAGCATAAAATATATTCAAATTTGTATTCCATTGTACTTTGGATATTGAATTTGAAATACGATACGAAAAAGCGATAGTAATGCATCCGTCGTCCGTCCGCCTGTCTGTCTGTCTGTCCGTCTGTCTGTAAACAATTTTTCGAAATATACTCCTCCTACATTTTTGGTCTGATTTCAATATACTATATTTTGTCTGACATGTATCATACCATTTGTTAGGTCATTGCTTTAATACTAAATTTGACTACAGAGCACTTCATATACCTGAACGATACAGAGTTGATGGCGGGTGGGACCGCCAACAGGGAAAGCTTACTCCTAAATACCCAATCCCTTCTCTGATAATAACTGGGGTCCTTTTTTGCCCTGTTCATGAATTGTCTTCTACACCGGATCTACACCGGATTTATGATCAATCACTGTTCCTTACATTTATTTCAAATTTTCAATTTTTGCTTTCATTTAAATATTTTTATTTATATAAAAACAACAAGATCCATGATTCTACCCACAAATGACCAAGTACTAGAAGCTTTACTTACAGTTTTGAAACATTTTATAGTGAAAGTATTGGAACAATTTTTATAAAATTGTGAATATAAAAAAATAAATAAAGATTACATTGAAAATGAACAAAGGCTTTCTATTGTTATTGGCTGCTCTTATAGACTTTCAAAATACAAATTCTTCGAAAAAACCAACATCATCAAGTACAAAATTGAACGACGAGTCAGCGGGAACCACACAGTCGTCAAACGAATTACTTTAAAACAACAAAATAATAAATTGATAAATTAATATCTGACTACAAAGAATCTATAAATTATTATTAGAATGTTAATTGCCTTCCTAGCCATTTTCGTTCCTTAATGTTTTTCAAGTATAATTTTGAGTTCTTCAATACTTGACTGTCGGTAAAAATCTAAAAAGTACTTTGAACGTTAAATATGCCATTTTTTATTATATATTACTTTATCAATATATACGTAACATTACTAAATTATGTTAAAATAGGGACGATTTTTACAAGCTTTAATTTTATACAAAAAAGTTGCAAAAACATTCTATCAATAATTATTTGCTCTCATAGACTCCAAAAATACTAGTACAATGTCTCAAGAAAAGCCACAGTCATCAAACACAGAGCCGAATTCTGAAATATCAACTCAATTTATACCTATGTCGAAAGAGTCTTCTCACAATCAAGATTTGGATTTGAGAATACATTCCTTGATTAAAAAGCATCCTGAAATTGTTATTTAAGTATTTATTAAATTTCCATCTAACATAATTCCTCCTGGTTTGTGGTTCATAGATAAATATTAAAAGTAATAAATAAACATGTCTTAAAGTCATTATTATCATTGGTTAAGTTAATCAAATTATATTTAAACATTAATACAACATTCAATAAAAAGGGCGATTCTAACAAACTTAAGCGCTATATAAAAATTAAGAAAGAATATCTCTATATTATTGGCTGCTCTTGTAGGCTCCTTGCAAAGTGCAACATCACCAGAGAAATCAATATCATCAAGCATAAAGATGAGCACTGACTCGTCCACTACTGAATCTATACTGATGTCCACTACTGATTCTATACTGATGTCCACTACTGAACCTATACCAATGTCCACTACTGAATCTATACTGATGTCCACTGCTGAATCTATACTGATGTCCACTACTGAATCTATACCAATGTCCACTACTGAATCTATACTGATGTCCACTGCTGAATCTTTACCGATGTCCACTACTGAATCTATACCAATGTCCTCTACTGAATCTATACCAATGTCCACTACTGAATCTATACTGATGTCCACTGCTGAATCTATACTGATGTCCACTACTGAATCTATACCAATGTCCACTACTGAATCTATACTGATGTCCACTGCTGAATCTATACCAATGTCCACTGCTGAATCTATACCGATGTCCACTATTGAATCTATACTGATGTCCACTACTGAATCTATACCAATGTCCACTACTGAATCTATACTGATGTCCACTGCTGAATCTATACCAATGTCCTCTACTGAATCTATACTGATGTCCACTACTGAATCTATACTGATGTCCACTACTGAATCTATACCAATGTCCTCTACTGAATCTATACCAATGTCCTCTACTGAATCTATACCAATGTCCACTACTGAATCTATACCAATGTCCTCTACTGAATCTATACCAATGTCCTCTACTGAATCTATACCAATGTCCTCTACTGAATCTATACCAATGTCCTCTACTGAATCTATACCGATGTCCACAACTGAATCTATACCAATTGGTTTGAAAATTAATTAGTTGACTCTGAAGCATCCTTGAATTATCGAGTGTTAAGATACTTACATTTTCCATTCTATTCTACTTTTTATTTCATATAAAAACTTTCAATTTTAATTTTTTGTCAATTGAAATTTATTTCTGAAAATTACTTTGAATTAAGGAATGGAAAAAATCCTTCTTTTTTTGCCGATGCTTATGAATATGTATTATTGTGAATTTTTCTGAATTATACAAATTCACGATTGTAATTCATCGCTATAATCGTCTTCAGAGCTTCTGATGATGGGAATTGGAGTGGTGGAGGTTACGATAATAATTGTGGGTATCCTAGCAGTCAAGCGATTTAGAGAGCAGAGGTAAGAAACACATTAATATAAATAATATTTTTCTCTTATTTCAGTGACTGTTATTTTCAAAGGTGCAATTACAACAACTTTTCCTTGTTAATACGTACATATAAACATATGAAAAAGTCACATTCAAAAATAAAAACGCAAAGGATGTCTGTTCTTTCAAAACCATTTTAACATTTTTTTTTTACTTTTATAGAAAGAGCTCGATGAAGAGAACCTCAAAAGAAGCCAATGATCGTAGACCTGTCTCCAGAAAAACCATTTTCGGTATTGATAATGTATATGACACCATTCCATTTGACGAGAGCGATGAAAACCCATATAAAGATCTCTCTGACGGAGTTTACGATACAACCTCAAAAAGACGATCTCATGTCAATAGGCAAAGGAGTAATTATTCCAGGGGAAGTTTCTTTTTACATTTGTTTCATAAATCAAACCATAACGAAAGAAAGTCAATAGAAGAAAACATTCCATTGCCTTTGAGGAAGGAAACGATTGAAAAGGTTTGAATTTGAGACACCTGATTAGACGTAAAAAGAAAATATAAACATGAGTAAAAAGAAGGAAAGCGTGTATAATATGCGTATCAATAATGCACGATTAAAACAGAACTTTGGAAATCCACCTTAATTTTTACACGTTTTTAGGCTTTAAACAACCCTACAATTGTTTTAGACTACTATGTAAATAGTTACTAGGTGATATTCATGTTTTGATATATGTATTTCAACATGATTTACTTATACATCCTTATGTTATATTGCTTATCTTAAAACTAGCGATTCCCACAGTCATTTGCACAAGAAATCGGATTTTGTTTTCTGGGAGCTCCCTATTAGTAATGTAGATTATTATATTAGAAGGTTTTTTTAGATTCTTCATCAATAATTAACAATATTAAAAAATAATAAATTTGTTATAAGATATAAAAATTAATAAAGCTACCGGTCTAAGATGTAATGGGTTTTAATATACTTTATTGTTTTGTTTGCTACTGTGAAATAGTTATTTTCCAGAAACGTAAATGTATATTTATATTTATTGTTATTTATAATTTTTTTTTACTAATCTCTGATAACCTTACTGGATTTTTCATAGATTATAATTACTTACCTGTGGATGAATTCATTTATCTCTCAGATATGAATCAATGATTATAGATTATTTATACAGTTTTTTTATTGTAAATAAATATTTTCATTCTGAATCATGCAGTTTGATCAGTATATTTTATCTGTATTTATTTGCTATGTATATCTCTTTTATTTGTAATAGTCCAGAAGGAGAATTTGAAGAAGGAACATGTTTCAAAATCATGAGAACAATACTCATACAGTATCAACCGTTTTCCATAATGCATATCTATTATATTTGCATGTGAAATGTAATATTGAAAACAATTTTAATCAAACAACAAATTAATTTATAGCTTAAATTGTTTTTTCTACCATACAAGCTTGTTTAGTATTTGTTTCTTTGCTTTAAAACTGAAAAATCCGTGGAAAATTCAGCAAAATATGTAGACGAGATATATAAACACGGTATGGATGTTGAAAAAAATTATTTCTGAGCATAGTTTTTCCATTGTTAAATTTACATTTATATGGATGACGACGTACAAAATGAAATGAAATATTAAACATTCAATTTTCATGACATCGCTTATTAGTTTTTGTTCTTTTTTTCTTTCCAGTGAAGCAGCCATAAGGATGTAATATTTATTTTTCTAATATTTAATGACCAGCAATGCTACCCGAATTTCAACTTATACTTATATTTGTGTCCAAATATATCAGTCCTCTACTACTTATGGAACAAAAGTTACACTGCTTTTAATAACAGGCTGTTACATGCCTTTTTTAATTACATTTGGGAACAACTCATTCTAGAATGTAAGCTAAAAGGATTCTCTTTTTTTCACAAAATATGACAAAAACATGCCACAACTTATTATTTTTCTTACATGGGTAATTTATTGTTGTCAATATAGTACATGTATTATTATTCTTTTTTTCCCTGTAGTTTTTAAAGAAATGAGCTTCAATTTCAGGAAATTTTAGGAGTTTTGTACTTCCAAAATATTCTTATAGAAAAAAAAGACTTTAAAAAGTAAGTGAATGTCTGATTGTTTAAATAAAATTGAAGTTATTGTTTAACCGTACACTTGTGATTTTGTTTTCAAAAAAATCTTAATGCATACAATTTAATTATGACATTTTAAAAAGAAGATGGAAAGTATATATAAATAAGTGTTGTATGTATGTCAAAATGAATATTAATCAGCTTTTGCAGCAAATAATTCATAAGTGATTTCACTGAGATCACCTCTTGTACGAAAAACTGTGACGCAAGTTTTCAAGTATGTACCATTACATACAATGTATGAAGTGCGATATATATATATATATATTTTATTTAAATATAATAATTCATCGAAACAATTCTAAAATAAGTCGATATTGAATGTTTTATTAATGGTATAAAAAGTATTTATACCGAGGAAGTGTGAGTTTTGTTTCCTATGCCCTGTTTAAGGCTACAGGAGATGTCACGTGTAAGCATTACAATTTTAACAACGCCTGGTGATTTATATTACAAATGTGTACGAAATAATAAGGAAATAAGGTCCATGGAACACTGAACAATTGAATTTCATTAAGATTTTTAGAGTTTTAGAATTTGAACACTTTAGTCCAGTTTTCCCGGATTAATTCAGTGTGTAAAAGTTTGATATATTAGTTTAAAATTTAATGTTAAAATTTACAAACAAGATTTAAAGGGATCTGGGTATAGCTGCTTTGTTTAGATTAAAAATTTTATTTCTCTTTTCAGAAAAAATTACATCAGTTTAATTATTTGCATTAAACATGTCAAATGAATAGTCTAAGAATTTATTGGCAATGGTATTCTTCATTATATCACAGCTCGCTCTGTGTTCGGAAGGGTGTACGTATGTCCCCGGCCACTATCTGAAGTTTTGATGAATATATTAAAACATTTGCTAGATACTAATGTCAAGAATGGAAATAGTGCCAGTAAACTATTTTTTTTTTTGGAATCTCAGACACCTGACATCGTTCTACGGACAGCGGACTGAAACAATAGGCGACTTTCGGAGACCGTTTAGAGCATGTTTACCGTGCAGAGAATTTTTTCTTTCAATCTAAGTGACTTAATCGTATTTCTATTACTTTGGAAATTTAAGTCCACCCATATTTATTTTTTGACATACAACATTTAAAAAACACTACAAGGAAATCAAATAAATACCAATTATTGCACTATTAGAATTTTTGTATTGTTTTATTGTTGTTATAGTCTTAACAAGCTCTCATATGATGGTTACAAACCATGCATGTAGAAATCATGTATATGATATCATTCTCTAATCTAAAATTTAAATACTTGTATTACGAGCTCTACATGAATTTTTTCTCTTCAAACTTAATTTAATAGTATGTAGTGTAGCAGAAATACCTGCAGCAAATCCCATTCACATTTGGTATATCTTTAGTGCATATGGATAGGCTCGATTTCAAAAATCTAAACCAACCTTTCCATTTTGATGTCTGTACTTTGATCTATTATCAGACCCCTCCTATATAAATATAAAAGGGGTCACAGCACTCTTTCGTAAGTATTTAATTTCAATTTATGTTTTGAACAAGGAAATGGTAAAAGATATACATACAATGTATGGTGAAATCCCATCAGAGAAGACCATGTATGCTATACAATTATTTTATCTGTCTGTTGTTGCTACAGATTGGTTCAGTAAGTATTGAAGGACTTAAAAAGATTTTTGCGAATATTAAATTACCCTTTCTGTTAATAGTTGAATTAGATAAAAAATAAAATTAGCCGTTTGCAAAACAATGCAAGTTATATCCTATTACTTTTGTTCTACAAAATATCAATAATTAGATTTTGACTGAAATTAGAATTAATTTAAAATATTCTCCAGAAATTTTTGTTAAATTGGTAATGTCAGTCTGTCTTTTATACAACATTATCTATAGTTTTAATGCCTAAGGCACTTGTTCCGGGGTTCACATCAAAACAAAGGAAATATATCTCCCTTTATCTGAGGAGATAACGATCACATCACCGGGATATCCATGGAGAAACTATGAGAGGGACACAACCTATACATGGATGGTGACAGCACCTGATGTCACAGAAGAGATAGATGTCTGGATAGAAATGGATATTGAGGAAACACGAGGGTTCCCATGTTATGACTACCTACAGGTTTGATATAAGGTGTAATATTTTAGTAGGTATATATCGCAGGTGAATTTTTTTTTTTAATGTTCAGTACTAAGCAATATATATTAGAGGCTCTAAATTGCAAACTATGAAAAAAGACAATTAACAAACTTGATGCAATTCTATTTCCTGTTTTTTTAAAAATTGTTTTTTCGACAAATAATCAGGTTATATTCATTAAAGAAATTGAAAAAAAAATGAAATAATTAAAATGTAGTAAATCATAACAAATCTAAATGACTAATAACTACAACTCCAGACTCTTTAAACAATGTAAGACAGTAATGACATATCAAATTTCAATAGATTCAAGAAATCAATTATTACAACTTCACACTCTTTAAACAATGTGGAAAACGAACAACAAATAGAGTAGCAATTGGGAACAAATTATTGATCACTCTCTACTCCAACAACGACAGATTTACAGATAAAGGTTTTCAACTAAGTCTTAAAGGTAACTATTTTTATTATCTGTCCATTTCTAAACATTTCATAAAAAATATCATTTAAAAAAAAAGATTGATAAAATTGATTCTTATCTACATTTCATATGTAGATATTTTATATTTCATATAAAAAAAGAATGAATTTGTTGAACAACATTTTAATATCATGTAGATCACTTAATTTTCGCGACATCTTATTTTCGCAAGATTGTCACTGATTGTAAGCGAGACATAATTTTCACATAATAGTTGTTATTCCTCTATATAATCGTAAGGACTACTTTTATACGCGAGAACTAAATTTTTGCGAACGCATTGTCTCGCGTAATTACGCCAAAATAACGTTCTCGCAAATAAAAAGTGATTTAAAGTAATCCTATCAAGAAAATTTGTGTCGGAGCTTGAACATTAGGACGCCATATTTCTGTAGAATGTCACCGCATTGCTTTTGACATGTCGAATAAACTTGATATAGAGAGATCGGTGATTCTTCTGCTAGTTACAAAATGTCAGACATAGAATTCATAATACTCTTAATTATTTGTTTGCGAGAATTTTATTTTCGCGCCAGAACGCAATTTTGTCTGCTCGCTGAAATATATTCTACATTTTTCTATTTACAAATTGAAATGAAATATATGAAGAACCTAAATTGATCAAGTTAATGATATGTATACTAGAACATCTTAACATATTTTTTACCGACTTAGAATATTGCATCGAAGGTATCGGTAGTTGGGTGTCCTTCCCTTAAGAAATTAACATATTTATCGACGGGATGAGACATTTTTGGAAAAAAAAATTAAAGCGACTTTCAAAGAAGGCTGTTATTTAAAAAAAATTTAAAGGGTTTTAAATTTATCGATAAAGCATATGTTAAACAAAAATGTCAGAATTATTTTACGAGATAAATTTATTAAATTAATTTAAATACATTACGTTTACAATATGGTTTGTTTCGATAAGACATAAACAATGGCTTTTTCATTGTCTTCTCAAGAACAAATATATGAACTGCTTATCTTTAAAATATTCATAAAAGATCAAAATGAAAGATCTTTAATTTATGAATGTAAAAGTAAAATGTGAAAAAACGAAAAGTATACAGAAGACCGTTTGATTTAAAATACAAATCATTAACATAGTTAACAGGGGCATCTAAAAATAAGATTACGTAGAATGAAAGATGAATCTCATTAATCCAGTACAAAGAACACATTGTGAAAAATTGCAAAAACACGGACCACCACCAGAAACACCAGAGGAGGGATCAAGTGCCTAGAAAGAGTAAACATCCCCTGTTGACGAGTTATACTTGCTGTGAACTTTATGTATTAATCTGATAGACAGATCATTCTTTAGTAAAGTGTAAAAGCACTGACTTAACAAATCGTATGAAAAATTGTCAGACAAAATATGACTCAAGGATAGGCTGTATTCACAAACAAGGTTGTTAAAGCTACATTACAATTTAAGAGAAGCTGAATTTGAGGTAGTACACAAGAATAAAATGGTTCGAAAAAAAATACGCTAAGTCCTCTTAAAAGATACTAAACTAATTAATTTTATACAAAAATCAGCAGAGTAATTGAAATGGAGTCAAAATTAAAATATATATAAAAATTTAAAGAAAGTAGAAAATTGGGTCGACGGTTTCAGATATTTTAGCATTTTTAAATAAAACCAATGCAAATTAAAAATAAAAATTAAAATAAGAGAATGACGTCAATACATCTGACCTCTTAACAGAATCTTTTATATATAAAAAGAACTATATATATGACTCAAAACTTACTCTGCATTTAGTAACAGACATTCATATGATACATTGATGCGATAACATGATAAAATTATGGGTCCCTGAATGATCAATATATAAAATGTGTCTTTTTTTGAAAGTACGGCGAAAACATGTCACAGCTTATTATGTTTCTTATTTGCCATTAGCTTGCCTCGATTTACTAATTGCTCGTACTCAGACAATACGATCAATTTGAAGACATTAAAAACATAGATAATGGAATATGACTGCGCAAATACGGGAAGCTGAAGATGGAAAACTGAAGTAATTCCGTTTATCATTACGTTGAACTATCGTATGTAATCGTCTATTTCAGTAAATCATTAATTTATGAAAAGATGTGTCATAAACTTTAACGTTCCAATGGGATGTAGCGAGTCGACATATATAGATATGAATTTTACATAATGAGACAAATGATTTGTATGATCTGGTATAATTCTTGTTTGTTGTTTAACGTTCCTCTCGAGAATTTTTAACTCATATGGAAACAGCACCATTTGCCCGATGAAGATATGCAAATTTTAACCTGTACTCTGCACTCAGGGTAATTTAACAGTGAAGTATCTTTTTCATCCTAGCGCCTACTGGGACACGGGACCACGGTTTATACTAGTTGGTTTATACGGTGTCAACCGAAGGACCGGTCTCCACGTCCACAGTGGGATTCGAACCCGCGACGTAAGGCTCCGCGACTCTAGATCAGTTTAGTGCAACTCTGGCATAAATAAAAGTTACACTGAGGTCTTAGTTCTTCAATGCAATCGTTTTCTCAGGCACAAATACAGGTGAAAAAGCGTCTACTTGACCTCTGATTAATTTTATTGAACCATGACAAGCCAGGGTAAACTTTCGGAAAATATTTAGAGCGATAAATTAACAATACATTTTAGGTATTACTTAATACTAGTTTTTATAAGATTATATAAATTATATTGAAAAATATGGTTTTATTTTTGGATAAGCAGAGAACACAATATTTCTTTCATAGCGGGAAATTTGAAACATGTTATATACAAAGACGATAAACTTTTCTCGACTTGACTTGCACACTTGCAACATATACGATAAATTAAGAAATACCAAAATTAATCAAGCACAACACTGAATGCTATAATTTCAACGGAGACCACAGGGTAAATTTTCAAACCAGAAATGGATTTGAAAATTGAATCCTTAACTATTAACAATGTTTATAGAATGCCAATAAAATGCCTACATTAAACCTTTTTTCTGGTTTGTGTTTTTATAAATATAAATTACGTTGCTATATTTTCTGTAAATTAATTGGAAAATAATAATAATAATACGCATTTTGATGAAAAAGACCCATTTCATAATTTATTGATGGTGTTGATATTTCTTTGAATTTTTGGATTAAATATATGTAAGAATTGTTATCATTCCTACTATTTAAAAAAAAAGTTCTGGTATGATGCCGTAACTCTGGTCCGTCCATCTGTCACACGTTCTTCTTAATCTAACTATTTGTAAATTTTAAGCAGAATTCAGTTAATCTATTGGAATATGATAATTGGTTTCTGTACATGTACAATAAGGTTTTAGAAGTCTCATTTCATCCCGTGGGGTAATGGATCTGAAAAATTTACATGTACACTCGAATTGAAGAAAACCTGTCTGCCACATGCACTGGGTTATGTGTTTTTTACTACCGGGTATATACATTATATTCCAATGTTTCCAAAACTATTGTGGCTCCATCCTACCCCTGAATGTCTTGATTTGGACAAATTTGAATCTACAAGTAATTAAGAAGTATCAGATTGACTTAAATTTTCTGTTGTATCTAGTTAACTTTGGAGTTTGCAAAAAAGACATCGAAGCTCTATATGTTTTAACTGTGCTTGCTGAGAGCTGCTTAAATGAATGACATGCTACAAATTGAATTAAGCCTTTCAAATTTTGTTGTCAACATTGATTACACTTGTAAACTTGGCAGAAATAGCCGAGCGCTGAAAGGCTGTTTTGATATTATTTTCCTAGTTTCAAGATAGAAAAGGGCGTAAGAGTTTTTTGTTAAATGTCATAGATGAGTTTTAAAAATGAATCTAGGACTGTCGTAGATATTTGGTCGGATTCTGGTAAGATCTGTCTGAATCTTTGTCATTGAAGCCGAGAAAGAAAAGCAGTCTTAACATTTTGACGCCTCTAATATGATGTCCTTTAAATCGAATATTGTATGGAGGACCTTCCAAACTTAAGCCTTAAGAGATGCAAAATTTAACTCTTGGTGATTTTTACATTTAATGTTTAAAATAGTGAAAAAGGTACTATTGTCAATAGGTAAAATGGCTTGCTTTCCTTCAACTTATCTCCCCAAATACAATGTAGGCAAGGCTTTTGTTGTGAGTACCAATGAGTTCCAAACAAAGCCCCACATCCTAGTTTATCCAAACCAACTTTTATTGAAATTCACTGGCCCAGTCTGCTTTTCTACATAATGTAGTACCATTGAAAGATTCTACGAACATTAGCTAAATTTGCATATCTTGGCAAGATAATGCCTGCTAAACAATGCCTGCTAAACAAAACACAGAGCAACTAAATAGCATACACTTGTCAATATTAATATATTTTTTTAATTTGGTACCCCATCAAATCAAAATCAGAAGGGTAAACTAATAGCAAACGATCGGGAAAATCCTTCTTCATGTATAAATAGAAGTTCCTTGACCTAACCTTACCATCATTAATCACATATATTCTAAAAAAGCTTCATCAAATGGTGAGTAATTACCGGTAATTGAACAATACCGAGTGTCAATGAAGTTAAAACAATCGCCAATTGGGTGGACAAACGATGAGTAAGATGAAAAGAACCATCTCTTTTAGGTCCCATATCTTTATGATGGAGGCAGTCTAGGTTTGAAAAATGGAGAGCAGAAAAAGTGACCATCAATCCGACCTTAACTTATATTTCTTAATTCACTAACTGTATGATTTCTGTACATGTAGTAAGTAAAATTGAAGACTTATAAAGGATATTTTTATAGTTGTATGGCTGTATAAGACCATAGTAATTTAATGTAAAACCAGACTGAAACCCTTGCAATAGTCATATGCATTTAATGTGTATAGATAATTAGTCCAAAATTCTGATTAAACTGAAGTCGTGATCGGTCTGTCTGCAATACTACAGCAAAGTAAGAAACATTGAAATAAATAAAACTATGAGTGTTTACTATTATGGAAGCCGTCATCAAGGTAAGATATGATATTCGACAAGGAAACTGGGGAAAAGTACGACAGCGTGAACGACAATACATTACAAAAGACATTAGTGTCAGCTGCAAAAAAGACAACAGAAAGCATTCCTTACAAATGAAAGCTAGAGTTCAAGCAAAGAAAAAAATCTTTGAACAAAAACATCTTTAACGACAGAATTGACAGCAATAACACTATAAACAAATGTCCAGAGTAAGACAGCTGCTTAACCAACGTACAGCATCAACAGAAATTTGAATGAAATTCTGAGCTCTGCACTAACAACTTCGTACAGTTGACCAAAATACTGGTACCCTGAACAGCAACGATAGATGAAATCTCAGAAACAACACCTGTTATAATAACTACCGGTAAAAGAGAGAGAGAGACAGAGAGCAGAAACAAATCAATTTAATTCCATAATCTTAATCTATCAAATAAATAAATTGTACAATGTATTTTGTTAATATTGATTATTTATTAAACGGAATACATACAACAATACATCTACTGTTCACAGTTGGGGTGTCTGATCACCAGAGGATACTTACTAATAAACACCTTATACCACCTCTGAAATTTCTGGGATTCCGTGTTTATGCCATGTTCACATATTTGTATTTTTGTAGTTCATACTTTCAATGAAAATGACAACTATTCGTCAATTTTACCTTTTTTACATAGAGCTTGAAAATTTTAAAATGGAATTAAACATTAATGCTGCACATTTTTGTTCAAGTTTCTTTATATCACGTACATTACAGCTGCAGTCAAAACGAAACGAGTTCTTAATTAAAAGAGATATAGAAATATCAATAGGAACATATTTGAATAATAATTTGTAATTTAGGCTATAAATGTAAAGCAGTTTATGCAAAAATAATTTAATGAAAATGAGGCAAATAGATATACTGGTATACTATTTTTTTTAGAATTAAAGTGCAAGTAGAAAGAAGGGTGTATGTTCATAGATTTCAGAGCAAAGTCAAACCTTCCTCAATTTTTTAGTGTAAAAGTTTATCATAAACATTGCTCACCCCATAAATTGCTCAAACTCTTATTATAGGTCAATAACAGTGACCCATGAAAACAGTGGATTTTTTTTTGTTTTGGAAAATGTCTCTTAACCAAAATAAATATTCATCGCTGATTAGTACAGACTGTTAGTACTGCAATCTGCTTCAGAGAAAATTATATTTTCAGATTTTTTTTTACACAGATTGATATAACTGAATAAATTTACTTTATTTTTATGGCATTGTTTTCCTTGTAAACAATAATGCACATGCTAAATCCTGTACAATAATGAACATTACTGAATAAAAATAATTTGCAAAAAATAATCATATGTTATTTTCCAAGCGAAAGAACTCAAGCAAGGAAATGTTTAAAAATATTGAACTCCCTCATCTTGTGCAGTTGTTAGGGCATTTGCACTAGAGTCGTCATGAAGTATGTTAAAAATCTCACAGCAGACCGGTTCTTCTGATAAGTCCTATAAACCGGAATCTAGTATCACAGTAGCAGCCGTTACACAAGATTCCCTCCATGCTCAATAGTACTGAGTACCGACTATAGATATAAAATTTGAAGACTTAAACCGGCAAGAAGTGGCATGTTACGAGGTACTTTGAAAATTAAGACATTTTAATTTTTTCTAAGTGCGTAAAAGGGCAAGTTAGGGTAATAAAAGTATTTGGCCCCCTATTTTTGGTATTTTTCAGAAAGATAGAACAAGTTATCCATAATTAAAAAAACCTGTTTCACCCCTACCATAAATTGGTATTGGTTCTAAGATTTAAAGTATACAGAGGTCACAGTGAGGTCAGGAAATCGATCAATTTTCGAATTTTCTAAATTTATGCAAATTTTTATCGGTTTTACAGCACATTTTGTTTCGGAAAAGATAGAGCACATGCTTGCCTACCTGCCAAATTTATATATTTTATACACTTATATCAGATCCCATTTTTTTGAAAAAATCTCAGATGGGCAAGCTTGTGCTCTATCGTTTTCAGAAGAGAAAAGTATCTCAAATATGAAGAAATTCCACTAGAATTGAGTAAATTCTGGAAAATGTCATACTTCTGCACCCTCGAGTGGCTTACATGTAAGCTTTGAATCTAAATTAGTACTTGTTTTAAAGTAAGCAACATTTTAACTTCTTAACTACAAACTTTCACAATTTTACCTGTGTTCTGATTTTTACATGAAATAAGGGGCTGGATTCTGCTGTTATCCTATCTTGTCCTTTGGGATCCAGTTAAGACACTTTAAAAAAATGATATTTATTTTAAAAAGGCGTTAATATCGAATATATCAACACACTTTGAAAAAATGTATATTACTGAGTCATTTTTTGTTGCGAATTTTAGGTAATACCCCTAAATATTATAAATAAACCTGATTGGGTATTATTTTTTGCTGATGAGATCACTTCATGATCTGATACAGACGATTTAAATATTTTAGGTTATCGTAAATTCTATTAAAGTGTTTCTAGTCTGTAATGATTTAAGTACATGTAGAAGGCATTTAGTGATCTACTTAAAGCATTGCATTTTTTCTTGAGAAAAAGGGGTCAATTTTGATTTTTCCTTGTCAAGATTTTTTTTCTTTTTGTTCACTTTGCTGTGCTAAAAAATTCTAGTTTTCATCTTTTATAAGTTATCTCAAATTTATTCACGTAATCTACGTTATACCAGTTATTTTCATACATAAATGTGGGTATTATATAGGCATTGGAACCCAGCGGACTAGGGTGGGTTGGTTTGGTGGGGCTTCCCCACTTTTCGCGATGATATAGGAAGAGTTGGGACAACCCTCTGTTTGTCTTGTTCTTATTCTCAATGAGGGATAATTAATTAATAAGTTAACAAAATGCTGTATATTGTTATAATCTAAGTCCAGAAAACATAGAATATGAATTAAATGACAAAATTTAATTTTACAGCTACTCATCTAATAGCACAAAAAAGATTTTGAATAAAATTCTGAGTTGTGCACGAATAATTTTAAAAACATCAATGCAATCATCGCTCTCAACGGCAGCGATCAACAAAACCTCGGAAACGGCACTGTTTTTAGTTTTTATAATTACCGGTAAGAGAGAGAGAGAGAGAGAGAGAGAGAGAGAGAGAGAGAGAGAGAGAGAGAGAGAGATTTCATTATCTTTATTGATCAACTAATATAACAAGATGTGTTTGTGAAACACTATACACCCGGCGTCAACAAAGTTCGAAAAAGCTATTTTTTAGTATATAGGTCACAGTCAAGGTCCTAAGGTCATTGACCTTGGTTTTGTTTGAAAGAACTTAAGTAGTGGAGTATGCATACTAAATATGAAGTCCTCATCTCCTATGGTTCAAAAGCTATGGCAAAAAGTAGGAAAAAATCTATTTTTAGCATATAGGTCACAGTCAAGATTACAAGGTCATTGACCTTGGTGTTGTTTGAAAGAACTTAAGTAGTGGAGTATGCATACAAAATATGAAGTCCCTATCTCCTATGTCAAAAGTTATGGCAAAAAGAGGAAAAAGCTACTTTTAGCATATAAGTCACAGTCAAGGTCACAAGGCTATTGACCTTGATGTCATTTGAAAGGACTTTATTAGTGGAGTACGCATACCAAATATCAAGTCCCTATCTCTTATGGTTCAAAAGTTATGACAAACAGTTGAAAAAGCTATTTTTAGCGTATAGGTCACAGTCAAGGTCACAAGGTCATTGACCTTGATGTCATTTGAAAGAATTTTAGTAGTTGAGTATGCATACCAAATATGAGATCTCTATCTCTTATGGTTCAAAAGTTTTGGCGAAGGTTAAAGTTGACAACAGACAGACAGACAAACAGACAGGACAAAAACAATATACGCCCGGGACCTATCAATCCGGGCGCATAAAAATATTTACGATCTATTAGTGTCTACTTGATAATGAATTTTCCTAAACAGACAAAAAGTTGTTAAGACTGAAATGTAGATAGGGTACTCACATACGAGTTGATATTAGAGCAATTTTAACTTTATTTAAAATCAGAATTTTATATATTCCATGTCCGATTTTTACCTTTTTTTAACCTATATGTTTAAAAAAGAAGAAAATATTCTCTTGACAGAGTATTTCTTTGTTATTATACATTTATCTTTTTAAGTAATATCTATACCAAAAAGGACTTCAAAACCACTTGATTAGAAAGTTGGTTCCATTTTATTTTCACATTGCATAAGGAGATCGTGATCAAATATCAAGGAGGTCAATAGAATTCCTTTTCATTTTTTATTGTTTTCACTTTTATTCCCATGCCTTCGTACATGTATCAAAATTCAAATTTACAAGAAACATGGGAAAAAGATCAGAAAATTATAATGAAATTTATACGGCCACGTGTTAATTGTAACACCTCTTGTTTAGATATACAAAGGTGGGTATAAGGGGACACATTTATGAATAAACGTATTTGGAGTCCAGTGGGTATTTATATAATAAAAAAATTCAAGCTAGTAGCAATAAAAGACATTTTTGGTTAAGTTTGGGTAAAATTTAAAGCCAATGCTCTCTGGAATCAGTTGTCTGATTGTTGTTCATCGTTTCTTATAGTTTTCTTCATCTTGGCCTAAAATCGCTCGCGTGACGGTTTGGTTACAGCGTCTACTCTAGAGTCGCGAAGTAAGGAGTTGATCCTTATGTCGCGGGTTCTATTCCTACTGTGCATGGGACTTGGAGACCAGTCCTACGGATTAGACCGCATAAACCGAGGCGCCGTGTCGCAGTACGTGCTGGCACGGAAAAGATCCCTCCCTGCTCAATGGCCCTGAGTGCCGAGTATAGGACAAAATTTGCAGCTCTCCACCAGCAAATGGTGTTGTCTCCATATGAGCGAAAAATTCTCAAGAGGGACGTTAAACAATACACAATCAATAAATCAATCCTCTGGATCTGATAAATAAAAAAGTAAAAACAAAGATTTTCTTCCTAAGAGTCAATTATATGACATATAATTCCATTTTATAATGAAGTCAGAAAATTATGCCCCCTTCTAAAATATAATTATGATAGCAAAGTCCATATTTTGCTATGGGTGACCAGATGTAAGTGTCCGATCAAAACAAGTAAAATAAGAGGTGCATAAAAGCATTATGTAACAAAGATTCTGTAAAAGTCTCATTTTATTTCATGCACCTGTATACGAGGATTTGTGGATAAGAGCCAGGAACCTCTAAGCGTAACAGACGGATACATGTACAGCTAGACGGACGGACGGACACCCCAATCACTATAACCCCTCCTCTCTCTTTTCGACCATAGGGTATTGGACAAGGCAAAAGTGTTAGATTTATTTATATTTATTTCTGTGTTTTATTATGACTGCTGTTCTTATTTAGTAGTGTGTATGTCAATACATTATCCTAATTGTACATGTGATACATCTTTAATACCATTAAAACTTGATCTCAGAAATTAAAATCAATTCAAACTCCATAACAATGTCATGAACCTGAAACCAATTGAATGATTTATTTCCCCCTTTACGAATATAAATAGATTCTGATAATATATTTCAGTGATATTTCAATTTGTGATAAAAAGATGATAGATGTATATAAATATTTTGAAATCCTATAATAATATAACATGTTAGTTGTAAATTTATTTTATGTGTCAGTGGTCATTACCTTTTGGTTCAGTAAGTATTAAAAGACTTATTTTATATTTCCTCCATTTTTCAATTTTTAATAAAAAAAAAACAACACGTTTTTGAATTATTAGTTTGCAATTCAATGCAAAATTATTACCGTAATATTCAGATTCTAAAAAAAATATAATGACCATGCTTAGTATTTTGACAGGACTCTGGAATTATAGAATGAATGATTTTTAAAGGCAAGAATCCGAGTTTGCAAATAGTCTTCAGAAATCTTTGTGATAAAATGATTTTCTTAGGAAAGATCAAAGTATACACTTTGATCAATTTTATTTAATTATGTTTCAGACACTTGTTTCGGAGTTCACACTATATCACAGAAAATAAATCTCCCTTTATCTGAGGAGATAACGATCACATCACCAGGATATCCACGGAGAAACTATGAGAGGGACACAACCTATACATGGATGGTGACAGCACCTGACGTAACAATGGAAATAAGTGTCAGGATAGAAATGGATATTCACGAAACACTAGGATACCAATGTGATGACTACTTAAAGGTTCGGTATAAAATGTAATACTTTAGAAGGTACAAATTACATGCGAAGATTTCTAAGAGGTTCAGTACTAAAAATAATACATTAGAAGCTCTGTATTGCAGCGTACTGTGTAAAGACATTAAACAAAATTGAGGCAATCTCGCTTACAGGGGCTTTTAATTGGTTCTTTGACACATAAGAAAATCCTATAAAATATAAATAAAATTAAAAATCCAAATATTCAAATAATTAAAATTTGGTAAATCAAAACGAGTTGAAATGTGATATACGTACTTACATATGTAGTATATTTTGAAAAAGTTATGAGTTAAAGCTTTAGAGATATGAAAATGATTTGCAAGCAAAACATGATTAATCCTTGGCTTTATATATTTTTTTTGTTAAATTTCTTCTTTCTTTTTTTTTTTTTTTAATTTTTAAGTAATATCTTTACACAAATTTTACTAGATTCGGGAAATCAATACCAACTTCACACTTTATAAAAAATGTGGGAAACGAACAACATATAGAACAACAAGAGGAAACAAACTAATGATCACTCTCTTCTCTAACCATGACAGACTTACAGATAAAGGTGTTCGATTAAGTCTTAACGGTAAGTATTTTTATACCCCCTGCTTGAAATGTGGGAGGATATATAATGATTGAAATGTCTGTTTGACCTTCCTTCCCCCTGTCTGTCTGTTCGCCCGTCCGTCTGTCACGCTTTTGGGGTACCCATGCATCTCTTACCCACAATTTCTCTTTTACTACTGAATAAAATGTAATGAGATCTTCAAGGAATCTTTGTTACAATGTACCATTGTGCACCTTCTATTTAACTTTTTGATAGGACACATATTTTGGGTTTTCCAGAGATAAACATGGACACGACCATTCCTTCTATAATATTAAAAGGCATCCATCTCTTATCCGCAACTCCTCTTATACCACTGAATTAAATTTTATGATACTTTCACAGATCTTTATTACATAAAACCATTGTGCACTTTTTATTATTCTTTTGACGTCGACCTTACACTTATTTGAATCTCCCATAGCAAAACCTGGACTTTGTCATACACAAGTGCATGGCCATATGGGAGAGGGGGTATCATTTAGTGAACTCATTGCTCATTTTTTTTACTATTGTCAATCTCTATGTATTTCAAAAGAGTGCATTTCAATCTAATATCTAATAGAAATTATTGCAGCATGATTTTTAAGCATCCAAATCACTAAAAATAAATAACCATTTCAACAGATTATCCAAATTCTTATTTTAAAAAAGTGAAACGTTTGAAAAAGAACAAATTTTTATTTTTTTCAACAGTATCGAAGGTTTCAGCTAGAACAACAATAAAGACAACTTTGGCGGCAACTACATTTCCAATGTCAACGATATTAATAACACCGACAGAGTCAAAAACAACAACAACAATACCATTAAAACTATCATTTCCTCATAAATCCACAACTAGAAGTACACAGCAAATTATGTCACGTACGTGTAACATAAGTACAAGTAACACCAACTCTAATCCTAGTTTGTGACTTACGTTCGTTGTAAAACGCATGAATATTTAAGTACGCGTGATAATATACGATTCACACGATGTACCTAAAACGTTTGGTTCGATGACACGTATGTATTTCATATGTTTCACGTACGTTTTACATAGAATATTTGTTACCACATGTTATACCTAAGTTAACGAGCTCAGGGTTAATATGTGTGTAATCAACCACAGGTTACACGAATATAAATAAAAGTATGGTTTACATACATTTGATCAATCACACTCTACACGTAAATGAATTAAAGAAATGTATTTATCAACCCAACTTCAATAATGGTTTACGAGACATAGTTATGTAAAGCTGCGTTTGAGAAGGCAGTATAGAAATCATTACATCAATGGCACTTTTACATACATTTATAATAAATGTCGGTAAACTATAACTTAATATAATGTTCTGTTTACCAAATACACTCCGAAAAAAAATCCACAAATTTATGCTTTCCGTGCGTCTTAAAAACACTTCCTCACATTTCATGGTTTAAGTAAAAAGTCTTGTTTTAAAAAGGTTTCTAAATCATAGGCTTCATGGGTGTCTAAATCTAAATCTAAATAACCTTGTAATGATATATAAACAATATTTTTTAATCATTAAATTATACATAATTCTCATTTACTACTGTTGTACTGTATACGGATGGAATTTGTCCAAATTTATCACCTTGAATTTTGGTAAGAGTTACGTATCTCCCTCTGTTTTATTACAACCTTTTTTCAATTAAAAAATTGTTTTCAATTATAAGTCTATTTTTAATGTTGTAATGCATCTTTCCGACACATAATTAAGGTCTTCCGTCTTCACGGAAGACCTTATAGTGATTCTATTGTTTCTTATTATTAAGGTCTTCCGTTTCAGACGGAAGACCTTATAGCGATTCTACTGTTTTTAAGGTCTTCCGTTTCAGACGGAAGACCTTATAGTGATTCTACTGTTTTTTCTTTTTATTATTATTATTATTTTTTCCCCTTTTTGTTTTGACAATTTCTCAGAGATGACTTGATGCATTCAAATGAAATTTTCAGGGATGATAGAGAGTTAAAATATCTTTCAAATGCAGTTTTCAGTTTTTCAAAATTCACTTCCGGTCGTCAGTTATGTCCGATTTCCGCTTTTTTCAAAAAAGTTTTGTCCGAGTCATATCTCAGAAACGGTAAGAGATTAAGACACCAAACTTATATGAGTAATAGATCTTGATAAGTAGGCAAAACCAATTGGGTTAACATCATCCGCCGTCACTTCCGGTCGTCACAGGAAGTGATCAAAGAAATCGAAAATTTCAACTTTTCTTTTTTGAAGTTTTTTTTTGCATTACATTATAGCATCTTGTTTGTAGTTTCGAAATATATCAGTCCCACCGGAAACAAAAACGACAACTTCCGGTTATAAGAGAAAAACTGCATATTTTCAGTATTTTTCTCTCCCATAAAAATTTTCATACGTAATGTATTTGAAATGATTTTTGGATATGTTATTCAGAATGCTGATGTCTACAGTAACGTCAAATATCTTTGTAAAATTTACTTCCGGTCGCGTGATTTCCGGTCCTCAAAATGAGAAGTTATCATAGCTAGATCTCGTAAACGGTAAAAGATTAAGACACCAAACCTATCTAGAGTGATAGATCTTGATGAGTAGACAAAATCAGCTTTGATAAGATCGTCTGCCGTCACTTCCGGTTGCCACAGGAAGTGATCCAAAAAATCGAAATTTTCAACTTTTTTTCATGAATTATTTTTTGCATCAGATTATAGCATCTTATTTGTAGTTTTGAAATATTTCAGTACCACCGGAAACAAAAAAAGACAACTTCCGGTTATAAGAGGGAAACTACATAATTTTAGTATTTTTCTTTCCAATAAATATCATTTATTTTTAAAGTATTTGTAATGATTTTTGGATATGTTATTCATACTGCAACTGTGTATATTAACGTAAAGAATTTTTGCAAAACTCACTTCCGGTCACGTGATTTCCTGTCCTCAAAATGAGAAGTTATCATAGCTAGATCTCGTAAACGGCGAGAGATTAAGACACCAAACTTAATAAAGTGGTTAATCTTGATGAATAGGCAAAAACAATTAGGATAAGATCGTCCGCCGTCACTTCCGGTCGTCACAGGAAGAATAATAAATTTCAACTTTTCTTTTTGGAATACTTCTTGGCATCACACTATTGCATCGTAATTGTTGTTCCGATATATGTCTGTTCCAAAAGAAACAAAAACAGCAACTTCCGGTTATGAGAGAAAAACTTTGTAAATTGAGTATCACACTATCCCATAAATATATTTTATAGAATGAGTATTTGAAATGATTTTAGACACGTTATTCAGATTGCAAATGTGTCGAGTAACTACAAATATCTTTTTAAAAATTGACTTCCGGTCACGTGATTTCCGGTCCTCAAACTGGGTAGTAAGCATAGCCAGATCGTGGCAATGGTAACAGATCAAGACAATAAACTTATATGAATAATAAACCTTTAAGAGTGGGCAACAGATATAGGGATAAATGCCTCCGACGTCACTTCCGGTCGTCACAAGAAGTGATTTTAAAAAATCGAAAATTTCAACTTTTTTCCATTTTTTTTTTTTTTTTTGCATTACATTATTGCATCCAATCAGTAGTTTTGAAATATGACAACCCCACCAAAAAGAAAACAAAAACAACCTCCGAATATAAGAAATAAAACTACGTCAAGAACAAAAGGTCAAGGTCATTGAAAAAGGATTACAATTGCTATATGTCTTTCCCCCAAATGACCTTGACCTTAGACTTTGATATTTGACCTTGACCTTTGACCTTGACCCTTACTCAATAGTTAAAAAAATCTTTATTATATTTAGCTTGATTCAGCTTCAAGTATTAAACTCAAGTTTATAAGGTTTTATGACCTTGACCTTTGACCTCGATAATTGACCTTGACCTTTAACCCCATTCACCTAAAGGTCACAATCAAGCTTGAGTTCGTGGACATATTTACATCTCTCACTTTAACAAAAACTAATATACCCCCCTCCCCCTTTTTTCTATTGAAAGAAATCAAAACCAACATAGAAAAATTTTGTATAATTCAAACGACACGACATGTCGACATGAAATTTAAGGATTGCAGTAGAAGACATATCAAAGAAAGTGTCCTGAGGGTGTAACGGTGAGTCTCTGAAGTATATAATGATATTCTAATGTGTATCGGAAAAAACTACATTTTTTTCTGTCTGAAATCTAGGTGCTAATGAGCATAAAAATTGATTAAAACTTGCATTGGCTATTTCTTCAGTTTTTGTCGACAGCATTCGATTCTCCTGCTTTAATGCGAAATTTTAACACCAAGTATTCTTCATTTCTTTTATATGTAGAATTTATTTCAATTTTATTTACATTTAATATTCATTGAAGGAATCTGGGAAATAACAATTTTTCCTATCAAATGAATTTCTACGCAATTCAGATAGGTTAGACAGATTGCAGTTATCTCGCTTTGTACGTTGCAGTGTTGAGAAAATGCCCGTGACTCACAAATTATGACAACAAATTACATGTAACCTGCATAGTAGAGTGCACATGTACCAAAAATGCACCCTGGGACTACCCAGATTTTGGTTTGTTTTTCCGAGCAGGGTAAAACTCCCAGTATTCTGTAACTCAATATATGCCCTAAAGAAAATTCACCAATTGATATGGGGTCATTCACCTTCTTCTAAGGCTTACGGCTTTTCAGCTTAATTTCCTCTGCAACTGACCACGTGTATTAGTTTCGCATTTACAGCTCTGTATATGCTAAGTGTCAAAGTAATACCTACATGTTGCACATCATTTTTTTTCAGCAAGCACTCTGATTCACTGCAAATGTGTCTCATAATTATTCTAATCATTTTTCTATATCAAATATCACATCAAACAGGGAATATCTCAGTTTTTAAAGAAATTTGACCGGGACTTTACTACGAAA
>PRKT01000527.1:193786-225673 GCA_003671525.1 Saccostrea glomerata | reverse complement strand
TTTTTTTTTTTTTTTTTTGCATTTTTTTTAATTAAGTTGAAAAATTTCCTTCTTACAGATTAATAGAGAAGAACGGAAGACCTTATTTGTTGCTGTAGCAACAAGAGTTTCTAGTTATTCTTATTATTCTTTTTTTTGACAAAATTTTGTACAGGCGATTTCTCGAAAACTATTCAGCAGTTTTTAATGAAACTTTCACAAAATATGTGTCATTATATGAAGTTGTTACATCTGAAGAGAAATTTTGAAAATTCGCTTCTGGTGCCAAGTTATGGACAATTTCCTGATTTTAAAATGCAATTTTGTCGCCCCTTTTTGTCGAAAATGGCTAAAGATATGAACTGGAGACTTATTAGAGATGATAGATCATGACTTTCTGGTTTGCGGAATCACCTTTTCGTGCGTCATCAGTACTTCCGGTCGTTAGAAGATGCAAATGAAAAAAAAAATCGTATTTTCTAACTTTTTTGTTTTTCAGTATTTTTCATTTCTTTTTGGTATGTTAATAGAAACCCTCCTTATAATGCTCACTATATAATTTGTTTGAATGTTGATTCATCAAAACTCTAGATATTAGCAATCAAGAGTCTGAAGCGTGTCCAAAATGGCGGCTGTCTCTTTCAACGCCGTCATTTCGCTATAGGGGTTTACGGAGGCAGCCGAGCGTTTGCTTGAACGAAAGTAACACAAGGATAAATAAAATGTAAAGGAATACTTGGATTGTCACGTCGTAGTTACGTTGAAATTCTGTGTCAAACTAACGTCTTCTATAGTTGGTTTTGGTTGGTTTTCAAAGTAGAAAAAGAAAAGACTAAATGTGCAAAGGAAATCCTATACCTAATATCTTTTGTGCACCAAGGAAAAAAAAGATCTTATCATACTTATAAGGAAAAGTTTCTCAAAAAGAATATCAATTAATATTGTCAGTATAAATATTAACCACTGTTTTTCCTATGCACAATTGTGTCATATTAAACTAAAAAATAAGACAAAAATAAGAAAAAGATTTTTTTTAAAGATCGCTTCATGGAGTTTATTTTAAAATTCAAGTTAGAGCTGATTCAAGTATTTGAGCATGAGTGATATCTGATTCCTTGACTGTCGTAAGGCGAGCCATGTTTTTCGGCGAAACATTTAAACCTTTTTCGATTAACTAACCGGGATAGTTCATTTTGGGGATACATAGGAAATTGAAAAAAGTTAAAAATTCATAACCGTCCCACCGCTGTAGTGTTAAATGCATATGTACAATATTGAATTTGTTAAATGTGTTAAAAATATTTTCTAAACCTCGAATAGGCTATAAGTACGTTCTTTAACTTCATTGAAGTTATCACACCTATTTAATAGAACATTCCAAAGAAAAGGCGCGAAGATTAACTCGTGGCGTTTGGTGACATGCCTTTCATAATTTTAAGACAGAAGCACTGTTTCGTAAATATATACAAGTAAATTTAAAGAAGAGGTCCCGAGAGCGTAATATTTACTGCGTTGTAATTTCACGCGGGCGACTTGGGTTCAATTCCCCTTGTGTGTAAATCTTTTTTACTTTTTCACCTCGATTTAACGTTTTCTATCCGGAATCGGACGGAAGACCTCTCGTTGCTCGCAACGAGTTTCACATCTAGTTTATTAATATTATTATTAATTGATTTTTTCTTAAAAAAAAACCGCTTGACCCAATAGACTTCAATGTACTGGTAATCTTTTGCATTTTGGAAACTTTTATTTGGCAAATCCTTTTCTACTATAAAACGCTTGTATATGGAAAATCTTCCCAATAACGACTAAGCTATTACATGTATTAGTCTATTTTACGCAGAAGTAACCTCAGTTATTGTACAAAAAGTGTGCTCAAATTATGTTCAACAGTAAACAGTTCCTAAACATGTTCCATCTTTGTTCAACAGTGGGTCAATTAAGTTTTGCATAAGAAAAAATAAAGGAATCATCTTGAAAAAAAAACTTTACTCAAGAACAGCAAAGATTAGTCATTCTATTATGGAAACATACTTTTATTTAAAGATTTAAAGATTTAAATTTGTTCAAATAATGGAAGGAATTGTGGGGCCACAATGAGAAGTTTTAAGTTGTAAAAGTATAAGAATGATTGCATGTTGTTTTACTTCCCGTTCGAAAATATTATCACTTATATAGAGACGGCACCATATACCAGTGAAGGGCTTCGGACATTTACTCGTCATCCAGAGCCATTAAGCAGTGATGGATATTTAACGTGTTAACGCCTACCGTGACACGATGTCCCGGTTATTAAGGTCTCATCAGAAGGAGCATCCTTGCAAGCCAGGGGTCCTGAGTCAACACGTTGCCGTTTGACCCCTTGCATATTTCATTCAATATCCGAGGGTCTGCTTCTCTCATTGACAAAAACGAATCAAGTTAAAGCTCTCAAAAACAGTTAGATAAGGATTCCGCTGACACCTCAAATGCAGTGTTACAAGTTGTTTATCATAGAATACTATAGTAACCTAATCTGATTGGTTGAGAGAAAAAAAAAGAAAAACAATCAAGTTTTACAATTTTTCCGAAAGACATCGCTATAGTCAGCCCACGGATATTGAATGACAGATGCCAGGGGTCAAACGTCAACGTGTTGACTAAGGACCCCTGGCTTGCGAGGATGCCGAAGGATTCGCGACTTTAACTTCATAGTATCTAGCCCTTGGTGAAGGGACAGTTGCTCCGTATTTCGACCTGGATAAGTCGCGGCCGGATATCGAATCAACGAGCTTCTAATCACCGAGCCAGAGCTCAACAGTATGATCTTAAGTGACGGTGGAATCCATAGGGGGACCTTTAAAATTCTTCTCTTTAGGAGATGCCATGAATTGTAATATTGATATGGAAGCATCCTAAGTATTGTAAATTACAGCCCCATCCCCCTACTTAGCTGATTTCTTCTTCTTTCAAGTCAATGATCGCAGGTGTGCGGTGTGGTACATGGGCCTCCTGTTTTGTAGTTTTCTAAGGGGAGATATTTATGAATTATTGAAAATTAAGTGGCATTTTTTATAATCTTCTTTTCAAGAACCACTGGACCAGGAAAGATGAAACTCATGTGTAAGCATTCTAATGTATTGTAAATTCAAGTTTGTTCAAAACAGGGAGTAAGATGTTGCCATAATATAATGGACTATAAAAATTTAACATAGGAATTTATAAGGAAAAACTTCTTCCAAAAAAGAAGAGCAATGATTGGTCTTATTTATACAGATAAATCCTCAGGTAGTGTAATTCAAGTTTGTTCAAACCATGACCCCCAGGGGTAAGGTGGGCCACAATGATCCATCAAAGTTTTACATGGAAATATATATTTGTATATGAAAAATCTTCAAAACAAATTTTTCTCAAGAACAAAGAAGCAGTGTTTCGTCGCATTTATGTGAAAGCATCCACAGGTGGTGTAGATTCAAGTTTGTTCAAATCATGACCCCTGGGGAAGGGGCCACAATGGTCGATCAAAGTTTAACAAAGGAATATTTTTTAATATTGAAGTATCTTCAATAAGTTGGTATGTATTCAATATTGCTCAAATTATGACCCCCAAAAGCAGGGTGGAGCCAGAATGATACGTCAAAGTTTTAAATAGGAATGCTTAGGGAAAGCTTCAAAAATGTCTTCTTCTCAAGGACAGCAAAGCAATATTTAGTCCCATTTATGTGAAAGCATCATCAGGTGGTGTATATTCAAAATTGTTCAAATCATGACCCCTAGGGATAGGGTGGGCCACAGTGATCTATCAAAGTTTTACAGAGGAATATATAGTAAAATCTTCAAAAATGTCTTTTTCTCAAAAACATCAAGGCAATAATTGGTCCCATTTATGTAAAAGCATCCTCAGGTGGTGTAGATTCAGGTTTGTTCAAATCATGTCCCCGGGGAAGGGGCCACAGTGGTCGAGAAAGGGGAAGGGGCCGCAATGGTCAATCAAAGTTTTACATAGGAATATGTTGTAAAAATGTTCCTCCCAAGAACAGCAAAGCTTTTTTATACTGAAGCATCTTCAATAAGTTGTTATGTATTCAATATTGTTCAAATCATGACCCCAACGGGTAGGTGGGGCCACACTGGTTGATCAAAGTTTTTGTTTTTTCCAAGCCAGTGCTCAGGTGAGGTGGCCCCTGGGCATCTTGTTCCATTATTTAATAAATAAATATATTTACAATGTATATGTTTAAAACATACTATTACAAAGTTCTAAAGCACACCATTTTCAAACCGTTATAAGAAATTAAGAATCATGCGATATTTAAAAATGTTCCATCAAGATTTTCGCTGTGATCACGACAGGATGACCAAAGAAAAAAAGAGAACCACAAAACGCTCAAAGTACTGAAAAAAAAAAGCAAATAAAAAAATGAAATTTATTTTTTTAAAAATGACTCGGAACTTTTGTGATAGATGTCTGACACAGTGAAGACTGCAAAATTTCAAGTCATGCCTCCTAGGGATTGCATGGTGCTACGATAAGATTTCAGATTTTACTGCAGAATATATGGGTGAAATTTTCAGAAATCTTCACAAGATCTTCACGACCAGAGAGGATTAAACTGATATTAAAGCTGTAGATTCTTAAGTCTTCAAATTATGGCCTCTGTGGGTACGGTAGCACCACAATAGGGGATCAGAGTTTTAAAAAGCACTGATAAAATCTAAAGTCTCATCTTAAGATCAACTGGCCTAGACAGAAGGAACAAAATGAAAAGATGTGTATTATGTGTATACGTTTATTAACCTTAAATCTAAAATTATTTAAGGTCCCTTTTAATTCTAAAGAGATATATATATAAATCACCGTCCTTGACATGTGTTGTAAGGGAGAAATTTGTAATAAAACTCATTTTGGTGGTTGATTTTCTGATGGTATAAAGTAAAAAAAAAACGCACCTCAAATCGTGTGCAGAAAATCTTGTGCCGAAAATTACAGCTTTTGCAGCAATTGAGAATTATGAAAAGTCAAGGTCAAAAGATGAAGGTTATAAATTCATGTTCTAAGTTTTAAGCTACAGCATTAACATAGTCATGCATATAGGTGATGTTGTCTATTCAAAACTAGTTCATCTAAAAGGAATCAACTTTGGGTTCATATCTAGAAAAAAGTCATGTTTTTGAAATGCGTGTTTTTCTTTTTCAGCATTAAATTTCTTTTTTTATTTCTTTTGTCATATTTTCGTAAGGAGCAAATAAGATCATGAAATGTGAGGGAAAAGATATCAAGATTTGTGGATTAAAATGTTCACCAATTATTCATCAGATGAAAATCAGATGATTCCTTTAAAAAAAATTGTGTCCAATGCTTGCATTGAATATTTTCATTAAACATCATCTTAGTTTCATTTATGTTTCCTATATTTGTGAAAATAACATTTATTTTACACATGAATTGACGCAGGTAAATATGGGAAACATACATTTATCATATACTTAGTAGTAAATACACCGATTCTGCACGGTGTGATACGGGTGACGTCACAATACCCCATATCACGGACCGGTCCGAAAATCCATTACACGTATCGGAGCGGCGGGCCGAAAATCCATATCAAACCAGAAGTAACGTTTGTATAAAGTTTAAAAGTCAATTTACTTGATTTTATTTTAATATTCATAAGAAATCTTTCTTTAATGACATTTATGGTATTAATTTTTTTCAGTTAGCTAAAATAGGCTTTATTAGATTTTAAAGAGAAATGTCAAAAACAAACTTTGTTTTAAATATATGATAAATAGAATACTACATAATAAAATCCATATCATATGTCACATCAGCATTCGGACCCCATATCAGCCCTCGGGCCTCCGGCCCTCGGGCTGATATGGGGCCACTCAGGCTGATATGACATATAATATGGATTTTATTGTGTAATATTCTCTATTTATCACACGAGCAGCGTATTTCAATTAAACATATTACATATTTCGAGAAACAAATTAAGCTCATACGTGAATCAAATGAAAAGCATACATGTATAACGTGTGTTTAGCGTATGTTAGTCAAGATGTATGTTTAAAGTATGTGTCATGCATGCAATTCATGCGTGTTGCAACGTACTTTTAACATACAGGTGCTGAAATCACGTATACCGTATTATATATAAAGGGCAAATTTGCTGTAAACATTCTGTTCAATAATCATTTGTAGTATCAAAGACTTCAACAAGATCATCAAATAAGACAACTTTGGCATCAACTTTAATTCCATTATCAAAGATATCAATGACAACTGCGACAAAAACGACAACGACAACATCACCAAAATTATCATTTCCTCATATAACCAACACTTTAATTAAAACAACAATTTCAAAAATACTTTCAACAAAAATACCTTCAACGACAAAAGTTGCGGCAAGAAAAACAATAGAAACAACTCTCCCTAATCTGACAGCTACTCAACCAACAACACAAAAAGAGATTACGAGTGAAGTTTTGAGTTCTACACCAACAACATGGTACAGGTCACCGCCGTCACTGCCCTTGACACCAGGCGAAACCTCAAAAACAACACATGTTGTTAAACCTACTGGTAAGAAAAAGGCAGAGAGATAGCATAATTTTAATTTTCAATAAAAAATATTTTATAATCAATCCTAATTTTATCAAATGCATTAAATAATACGTATGAGCAATTTCCAAAACGGGATGAGTAATTGACGAAAAATGTAATCATCAGATACTTTTAAAGCCATCATTTCATTAAGATGGTTATAATAATGACATTATCAGCATATATTCACATTTGCAAATGGTTTCCTTTATATAATACTACTGAAAGCAATGCATATTTATAACTGTATAAATACCGGTACAGGGTCAAGAGGTCATAGATGTGCGTATGGATAAACGTTCGACGTAATTTCTCAGTGACGTCATAAGGGGTCAAGGCGCGTTCAATGGATAACATACACGCCGTTACACGTTAAAGTCACAATCAGGCAAATTTAAAGTATGAAAAAGTCACAAATGTAAATAAAGTGTAAATGTAAATCTTAAAACATCTTTCGGGTCATAAATACGGGTTGGTACGAGATTAAATTCATCATAAAGCCCTTAGACCAACCCGTATCTATATCCCGATAGATGTTTAAAAATGATACCTTATTTCTTAAATACAATCAAATGCTAATTGTGTTTTTTCTCACTAATTGTTAGGTCATTATTCAAACAATTAATCGTCGACGGTATTTTACTCTTTATTGTGAAAAGAAGAAAACACTTGCTGTGACTTTCAACTCAAAATTTAGATCCTACTATTTACGTATATCGACGACATATTGTTTATTAATAATCTTTATAGTTATTTCCATTCTTATGTCGATACGATATATCCGGTGAGCTTGAAAAAAAAAGGAACCACGAAGTCTAACAAATCTGTGTTATATTTGTATATTTCACTTAAAAAAGAGGTTGATGGTAATCTTACAACCAAGCTCCATGATAAACGGGATGATCTTACCTTATCAAATCGTTAAATTCCCCTACTTATGCAGCAATATAACTTTATCACATGCATACGGAGGTTATATATCTCAGCTGATTCGATATGCAAGAGTATGTTTTACGTACGTACAATTTCTGAAACGAGAAAATTATCGACAAACAAGTTGATGAAACAAGAATACCAACAGTCTCGTTTAAAGTCATCATTTCGTTCTGTTGTCGATTGCTGACCTTATCAGTAAATACGATTTTCTAAATCAAATGCTGATTGAAGTTTTTCATACTATTTGTAAGTCCATTACATGTATTTACAAAATGAATTCACGACGAATTTCTCCGTTATTTCCCGATCAAGACAAGGGTCACATGATGGGTAGGGGATGTTTTGGTCTTCCGTGTTTGCACTGCTTCTATTTTGTATTGTTTTATGGAATTTTAAGCTTGCGCAATATTCGTTATCTTCTTATATTTAATTTCCTGATCAGGAACTTACAACAAGTGGGACCGTTCGGAAAACAGATGCTTAACTCCCATTCCCACCCCCACCCTATTCCCGCACCTGAACAATCTAATAAATTAACTAACTGAAACTAATCTTGGAAACATAACTCTGCCTTAGAATTTGCATAAAAACCGACTTTAAACGGGATTGTTGAAAGCCATTATTTAACTTCATTAACTCAGTAGCTTCTCTTTTTTTACAAATTGATGATCATTAACGTTAATTATATTTAGTAACAAATCTCTTTATGAAAAAGAGTTGTCAGATTCTATATTGTCTTTTATCAAGAGTTTAATTGGATAAGTGGAATCTACATATATAAATCTAGATTGGTCAAATGATTTGACACTGATCAGTTCCGAGTTCCTCTATGCAATCATTTCCTCAGACATCAAGTACAATGAGTGGATAAGTGTCCACTTAACATTTGATTAACTTGATGAATCCTTGCTCTTTTCTTCAAAGCAGGAGTTTGGTATATTTTAAATCATTTTTGTATACAAGTACCCGGTATTATACAAGGGCAATTAAACGACTCTTGGCTTTGCTTTCAGACTTACAACGTACGATAAATTCAGAAATACCAAATTCATCAAGCACAACAATGAACGCTGTAACGTCAACGGAAACCACAACGTTTGTTCTCGGTCGAGAAATGAGTTTGAAAGCTAAAATTCTTAACTGTTTATTGGGAGATGAAAAAAAAACCTACTCTAACACCATTTCTGCTGCTTTATGTTTCATTCATAATTTTTTAAAAATTTTATGTCAATTAACTAAACACAATTTCTAGTAATAACCCCAATGACATAAAGGAAAAGACCAATTATTTATTTGTCATTAGAAGCCTTTTCAAATTATTCAAATACATGAGTTTGTTTACAATAGCTGTAAAATGAGTAAATAAGATAAAATGAATCTATGTAAGAAGCTTTATATTTCTTGCATTGTTTAAACAGTGCCTCTGATGGTGGGAATAGGAGTAATAGAAGTGACGATAATAATTGTGGGTATCATAGCGGTCAAACGATTTAGACAGAAAAAGTAAGAAACACATTATAATCAATAATATTTCTTTCGTATTGTAGAAACTGTAATTGTCAGTGTAAGAATAAAAGAGAAATATAGGGTTCAACAATAACAAAGAGAAGGATGTTTCTATTTCTACTAGAAATTCTATTATGTTCTTCAGAAACAACACGACAAGACACAGTAAAGAAAATGTCGGTCGACCTGTCTCTAGAAAGACAGTCTGCAGTATTGATAATGTATATGCCACAATTCCAGAGGAGGAAGTTGAGGAGAATCCATATAAAGATCTCTCTGAAGGAGTGTATGACACAACCTCAAAACGAAGATCTCATGTCAATGGTAACTGGAACGAATATTCCAGGGGAAGTTTTTATGCTCGTTTGTTTCGAAGTTCAAAAGTAAGCGGAGGCAGGCCAGTAGAAGAAACACACCCAATGTTTTCAACATTCCGAGACACGAAAAAGGAAACAAAGTAATTAGTTCAATCTCAGATAACTGTTTGTGTGACTTTAAATTACTTTCATAAATTTTTACATGTATTTTTTAAAACAAGGTAGGGTCTCAAGAAATATATTGCCCAGTGTTTTCTTATATATGAAGGTGATGTAAGAAATTAAAACTGACTTTTTGAACTGTTGAAATTCCATGCAGTAGGAATATACAAATCGTATTTCCCAGATGACCTACTAAGTGCTTATAGGGACGTCTTGAACGTATACATTTTTTCCCATATTTTCTTAAACCTTTCAAAGGACACCATTTTAGTGCATTCTCTATTAGATAATATGGAGAACATGCATCACCAAAACCATTCTGAGAATTTGTGATTTTTCAAAGGATTATACATATGTATATCATAAAAAATGTAGTAAGAAAGAACTTTGGACAATTATTACAACTTTTTAAGTGAAATAAATACAGAAATGAGGAGTCATGTAAAACTTCTCTGTTGAAAACTTTTTAAAATAATACATGTATGTACAAAATAAATGAGGTAATATTTTTAGCATGTCATATTTATTTTATGACTTATCACATTTACATACTCAACTCAAATTCAAGACACAGATTATTCAAATACTTTTAATTGTTTTATTTTTCATATGCAAATCGATTTAAAACCAACTCTTTGATTTTATGATTTTTAAATATATAATTGTTTTCAAGGAATCCATTTTAAATGGAAACTGTGTGTACTATGAATTTTAATTGTTACAAGTATTTTTTTTTAAATCTTTGTTGACCAGAATCAATCGTTGATGAATCAATTTCAGATCTCTACAGATTGTACAGCTAATAAGTGAAATTTATTTGAAATATAAATGAACGTGTGATTAACATATCTGAATATAGATTTATTATTTCAACCTTGTATTTTATCCCTGTAAATGTAACAATTACGTACATATCCTGAATCATGCACATAAATGAACATATATAATAGATTATTGTCAGGCTTATTTCTAGATTATACCATCATTTAGAAGGGTGTTTTGAAGCTAGGAAATATTTCAATATAATGGGAACATTAATTTATATAATAATTGCATATGTAAATGTATATTATTTGTGTTTATTGTCATACTAAGGTAAATCATAACTTTTTGCAGTCAAGCAAGTATTACAAAATTTCCAAATTTTTCAATATTTTATCCATATGTTTAACTAATATATATTTTATTTATTGTTTGTCAATGTGTAGAAGGAAGATTTTAAAAAAGTTAGTTCAACAGGCTCGAAATTCATAGAAATTGAAAATGCTCTTAAAATATAGATTTAACAAAATACTTTAAATTTAAAAGTGTATAAAACAATATTATTTCTTTTAGGTTCCTCATTATAATGAATCATATTATATAGGGAAACATCCTATCCGAAATATGTTATTAGGAAACGTGAATAAATGTTATCTATCCAGGATCTCATAACACATTGTATTTCTTTATAAAAATGAAGCATATAAAGATAAAGAACGGTATTCAAGATCAATGGGCAATAAAACAATACAAAATAGTAGAACAAACGAAATAAAAGAGGTGGGATCAGGTGCCATGAAAGAGTGAGCATTCCCTGCTGACCGGTCACACCGACCGTTGGCTTTTTCATCAATAATAATAAATAAATTAAATAAAAATAAATTTTTAAAAATACCCACTCATTGGATTGCACAAAATTTTATTTAAAGAAAGTACAGTTTCAATACAAATTAAGCCCTATATTTTTCAAAAATATGAAAGTGATACAAGAAATTAAAAGTTATTCTTTCTGAATCATAGGAATTCTTGGCAGTAAGAATACACAAATGGTTTTTCTCATATGACCTCCTAAATACTAATTGTGACGTCATTAACTTGTGCATTTCCCGTATTTTCTTAAAAAGTTGCAAAAGACATCAATTTTCAGTGGAATTTTCTTTCAGAAAACATACTCTGCCACTGTCGCCCGGAAAGATTTTGAGATATGTGATTTTTCAAAGCTGTTTGCACATTATGTCCAAAATTTAAAGCGGGCGACGGTGGCAGACACTATTTTCTAAAGGAAAATTAGCAGGAAAACGAGTCATTTTGAAGCATTTCTGCATTTAACTTAAAAATGTACCAAATTAATGACGTCATATTCCAAGAAAGGCTCTTCATCATGCCATATTCGTTAATGATTTATCATATTCATCTACTCAACTATTATTAAAGCCAATTTCATAACTTTTTAAGAACAATTAATTTTTAGGGCACAATAAAGTTCAAACTGTGCAATCCAATGAGTGGGTCTACTTGAAGCAGATGAATATGCGACTTTTTCTGAATAAAAATTTTAACGGTTAGGTTTACATGTAGTGCCTTAGGCCTGTAAGACGTGTCAAATTAAACAAGAACCGGCGAACCTTTGGTAGGTTTTTACTACATTGAAGCGCATTGAAGTGGTAAAATTTTCCGTTTGACTGGAACGTTTTGAGCTATCTTCAGAATGATGATTGTCATACAATGACACGCCCATTTCTTTAGAAAGGAATAATCGGTCAAATGGTTCATTCGAATACCTGTAGAACAGGTATTCCATATATATCATGTCCAATCAAATTGATGGTCTACATAAATACCGAGTAAGCACGTGTTCGACCGATACATGTGTTATGGTAACCCCAATAAACATGATTAAGAATTTTATCGCTGAAATTCGTGTTTTACAGACGCGGGATCTCACTATCTCTCTCTCATAACTTTAAAAATCCCCATTTGGGTGTAACTCATGTTGCTTGTCAAAAAGAGTGGGGTGTCCGTAAACATTATGACGAATATTTACTTTTCGTTTCTAAAGAAATGGGCGTGTCATTATGTTATAATCGACGTTCAAAACATGACTCAGAACGTTTCATCCAAACGGAAAATTTTATCACTTCAAATGAATCCTTCTCAAAAGTGTCGAAAGTTTGTATTGCGTATAATTTTAAGAAAATATATTACAAATATCTTTGAATTTTTAAACCCTATGATAGCAAAATTCGGCCTGATTTTTGACCGTATGTTCTTTTATGAATAATACGAATAAAGATGAAAAGAATAGGCAGGTACTAGTACACGTTGATATGCATGTTCGAGGAATCATCCTTATATGGCTATTGTTATTATTTCGCCATAGTCGCCTACAGAGAACAATTGTCCAATCCGATGACTAAATGATAAAAAATGCTGATTAACTAGATTTTTATGCTATCACAAACACGTGGTCAAAGTCAGTATAGATGTTAGCCATTATAAAGATATTTTTTCACTTTTCAAAATTCAAACAGTCCTTTTCCATGAATTCCCATGAAACCTTAACGTCTATCGTTTTGGATCAAGCAATGCACAGAAAATTTGTATTCACTGAAATGCGAGAATACATGAAGTCATTTGTCATAAATGAGTGGGTTGGGGCCAAAATCCAATAGGAATTTGATGTAACACGACTGAAATTGTATGGTTCTGTCTTCAAATTTCTATTTGTATGTTTGTTTGTATGTATATAATAATTCTGGTGTAACATACTATTTGAGTGGATAGAAAAATAAACTACGTTACATTGCATACGTTACAATGACTAAGGTCAAAAACGTATCAATCCACTTGACATTAAGTATGAAATAAGATTTATAAAAATACAATTATGAAGGAAATATTGTTTCATATTTCTACACTCATAGGAGGAAAATTAGAATTTTGGAATGAATGGATAGATTCACAAGTATTTTGGAGTAAGCTGGTATAACCTGTTTTGGGACAGTTTACGCTTTTCAAAGAAGAAGGAATGGTTTCCATACAAATTTTGCCCTGTGATTTTCTAAAAAATGAAACTGGTGTAAAAGTTGAAAACTCGTGCTTTTCAAATAATTGAAATTAAATGCAGAAAAATCATACAAGTCATTTTTCATGTTGTTTTAAATGCTAATTATGACGTCATAAACATGTGCATTTTCCCGTATTTTCTTAAAAAGTTGCAGAAGACACCAATTTTCAATGGAATTTTCTTTCAGATAACATTGTCCACAGGCATCGCCCACAAAGATCTTGAGATATGTGATTTGTTATTGAATTTTGCACAAAATATCAAAAAATTAACGTGGGCGACGGCTGTGGACACTGTTTTCTAAAGGAAAATCACCCTTTAAATGTGCCATTTTGAGGCTTTTTCTGTTGAAAATAGAGAAATACTTCACATTAATGACGTCATATCTGCAGAATGGTAAACTTTCATGCCATATTCTATCCTGATTTATCAGAGTCATTTATTTAACTAATATTTAAGCCAGTTTCAAAACTTTTTGATGTCATTACATTTTTAGGGCGCAATAAAGCTAAAACCATACCTTCTTCTTAGATTGAAAAATAGTGTTGTTCTGTTTACAAAAAATAATATTTCAACTCACTTTTTATCTACAGTTTCAGTTCGATATGTAATTAAAGTTTTCATACACGAATTGACTCTATATGTTCGTTAAATTAGCAACTAGTTTCAAAGACCGATATGTAATACACTTTTAAAATAGAATGTCTCACTAAATTTCATTCAAATAAGAAGCATTCAAACACTGTAATTCAACATCATTCTTACTTTCAAATTTCGACAATTTTTTTTGCAGAGCTTGATCAAAATTAATCAAATGGTAAAAATATCAAATTGTTTACATGCTCTTCAGATTTACTTTCATGCCAAAAATAACCTTGCAATATATGCTATAATAAGACGCACATCATAAAATAGAAACATACCAATAAAGCTTTCTGGTGAACGTGATGACTTCAACATTGTAATTGTCAACTCCCTTACTTATGAAGCGCCTACCACTATAACCTGCAAAAGGGGCTCAGACCTCAGGGTTGATTCTATACGTAAGTGCATAACTTACGTACGTACAATTTCTTTTCTTCGCAACCTATTGACAAATAAGTTGAAACAGGTTTATCAAAAGCCTCGTTTTGCAAATCCCATGATCGTTACAATGACCAATTTCAGCAAATACAACAAATCTTTCTTACATGGCAATTTCCTAACCCAGTCAAGCTAATGACAAACAACTGGAGGAAACAATGGTATCAACATGCAGTCTTATTTGAAGTCATCCTTTCGAAAATTAAGGTCGATGCCTTCTCAGCTAATAAAATATATCATGAAGTCAAATGCTGATTTACGTTTGACAATGGAATTGTTAGGCCTTAATTTATACACAGACTTGTCTTAGGATTTGTTCCCCAAATCATAACAAGAGCACACGGCGTGTGAGAGCGGTCGGCAGGAGATGACCTCTCCTCTATGGCAACTGATCCCAATTTACCAAACTCAAATCCAATTTTTATTTGTAAAGTTTACACTTTAATCTGTAAAATTTACACTTTAATCTGTAAATTTTACACTTTCTTGTGTAAAATTTACAGGTTTAAGTGGGGAAAAATGAAAAATTAAAGTGACACTAAAAGGCCTCCTTATGAATTATTAAATTTTTGGTTTTTTTTTTATATCTATTGTGTAGGAATGATGTGCTATATCCATTTAGAAAAGGCTTGTTTTAAATCATTTTTTGCAAAAATAGCGCACTAATAATTAATGCAAAAAGAGAAAATCAAGTACTTTTTAAGTATTTTCAGTAATTATAACAGAAAAGTTGACTAAATATACTTTTTTTATATTGTTTAAATTTCTATTTTTTATATATATTTTGGCATGAATTAAAAGGAAACGGAATTTTTTTCCTCTTTTCTCACACCACCTGGGACAAACTTAGATCAATAGTTTCATTTTGTTAACACGCAATATAATATTTAAGTTCTGATATTACATATTATAGCTTTTTATAATGTAGCATCAGCATGAAATATAAAAGCAATGCCCTTTGTCTAATTTGTCTTGATTGAACCAAACATACATGTAGGTAAAAATGATCATTGACAAGTTATTTACAATACTTTAATAATGATTATAGATATTCAGTATATATTTCTTAATACTTGTTTATTGTTTCAGCAGTTTAGAAGACACAAGAAAAAACATCAATTGTCATTTTGATGATATATGAAGTAAATGGATTTCAGCCACATCATTCAGTGAAAGGTAAACAATAAATCAACATGCTATTTTTTTCACAAAAATTAGACATGTGTTGTACGCCTATTAATTCAATTCATATAACCACTGCAAAGATGTTTAATTCTTTAACCACTGCAATTTTTTTCCTTGATTAATCAGAGAGAAATAAGTAAAAATCATATTGTTTCAGATCAAATATCTAATTACTTGAAAACTGCTCCATGGGAACACGTCAAGTCATTTGCCAAGATTAAGACACCGCTATCTATGGATATCACATCCAATTACAGGCTTCCTGCAGGAACCATTTTGAATGGCTTAAAAGTCGGTATGTTTAAAATAGGTTTATTCTTGAAAACTTTATAAAATATTATCGACTTCATACATGAATTATGGATTATATTGCAATATAATGCAAGTTTTTAGTTCAAATTAGAAAATAACATGTATTATACTATCTTAATTTGAGACGAGAGTAAGCTGTTTTGTCAATGAAATGAACATTGTCGGAAAATTGACCATATTTTGATAAAAATAATTCATTAATTTTAAATTTATATTTCTAGAGACATTTAAAAAAAAACAAAGTTTGCAGTTAAGTTGAGCAAAATAAAATACATTCTGATATATTGAATGTATTGAAACTTTACATATGTCACCCCTACTAATGTTATTGTGATTTTAATTCAAACACGTGGTTTAGGTGTACCTATTTAAGGGTTATAGGGTAGAAATATAAATAAAATTGGTAGTAAACAGGAAATTGCTAAAGTCTGTTTTTCTGAAAACATGTCCTGTGAAAAATGTGCTTCCACACCTTTCTGAAAGACTTTCATGATTTTCAACAGAAATTGGTGACTTAAGAGGGGGATTAATAACAATTAACACATCTCATCGTAGTTTACTGCAAAAATTACAGCTCACTAGCGACCGATACGCTGGTAAAAATGTGTAATATTATCTACACTGACAAACCTTTGTTTTCCTTACATGGCTTTTGCTATTAATGCGCACAGAGAATCATACCACAAGCAACTGACCAATTGTTAATTGAATACATTTAAGCCAATAAATGTTTACATGTTACATTGAACACGTGGTTCAGGTCAATCTATTATCATGTCAATGGAGTGAAAAATTAAATAAATGTTCTTATGAACAAAATGCAGACATTAGAAACTATTAAAAATATCACGGGCGTTTTTAGAGAAAAAATATGTTTAATAAAATGTATACGTAGTTAGTGTCAAGATCAGAACACACCAGCACTTCAAGGGTAAAGAAAACGAGCAGCTTCTCGTATACATTTCAGGAGGGTAGGTGGTCAACAAGTTGTTTTTGATTAACTACCAGATGTAACTTAGATTTTGGGATATGATATCTTAAGCTGACATTTGGCAAAGAAAAATGTCATTAATTTTAATTCTAAAATTTGATCATTTTATCATATCTTTATATGGAGCTCTTCTTCTAAAGGAGATTAAAAAAGTGGCCACGACCCCCCAGCCTCTTTAAATGGACAAAACAGTTTTTACATAACTATACTCGTGATCACGTGTGTTTGCCAGGGAATCAACCTGACAATTGTATTCACCGATAGTTCAATAAAGGAATTTATCAAGCGTTAAATTCTTATAGTATTCTTATAGTAACCCATAATGCAATTTTCATTCATCTGATTTGTCAGTTCAAGTCACAATTGCTGCCTCGTTTGCTAATCTGAGGCCAAAAAATATAGTCTGGTTCCCATGCAAAATATTTGTTCAAAAAGAAATTTTAATGCATGACAGCAGAAAATTGTATCCTATAGAGTACTTATAATTTAAACTTGAATGAATTCAAGAAAGATCAATTGAAGTACATTTCTACAGAATGATAGTATAGTTTGGTGAAAACAAAAACGCAACATAACTTTCTGTTTACTATGTCTCCACGTCCTGGTCACTTCCTAGCCATATTCCCGTGAATAATTTACCCTATCTCGCTGAAGTCTAGCAAACACGCGCCAGAGGCACTGTCATATGTACTCCAAACTCATCGGGTTTTATAATTTGCAGAACACCGAAAAAGAAAAGGTTCCAAACACATTAGTTAAAGTGTATGCAGTTCTTCTCATTTTTGGATTTATAATTCATTTTACTATAGAAAATACCAAAAAATGTAAACATTTAAACTTTCAATTATTAGTTTTTTTAGTTCCTTTGCATTTGTTTGATTACAAACTCCTTGACTTTGTAGTTACAGTTAAAGGTAAAACTGGGAAAAACTGTGTTGATATTTTAAAAAGAGATCTTTCTACCAAGAGAAAGGATGGTATTTATACAATCAAACCTGACAGCAAAAATCCAGTAAAGGTGTATTGTGACATGAACACCGATGGAGGAGGTTGGACGGTAAATATATTTAGAGTCATGTGGTCTGTGACCTGTTTTTTTTTTAAATTTGAAATTTCAATAAGAACAAAGGAAATTAAGATCAATACATATAAAATATCGTTTGGCGACTTTGTAGACCTAAGGTATAATATAGAATTAAAACAATGCAACAGTATCCAGTTAATATTTCTAGGGATGTGAATGCGTTTAAATTAGTTCCTGACAGTACGACCAAGATGAAGATAACGAACAGTAATCAGTCCTAAAAACAAAACAACCAACTTACAAACAAAATTAATCTGTAAACATGCAGGGCATAAATCAAGGACCCCTGAATGATTCAGAGGTGGAATCAGGCAATTAGAACCTCATGTCGACTGGTCAAAATATTCGTGAGCTCAATGTATTGATTGCAAAGACGGAAAAACTTTGTAGTCAAATTAAGTAATGGATGAAGGGGAAAAAATTGAATGAAATATTCCAATTAAAATACGATCTTTGTTAGAAAGCCCATAAAGTTTCCGAAATGCCGAAAATAAATGGTAAGATAAATGCATTAAATTATTTGTCAATAGCCTGCCTCTATTTACAAATTCATTGTATTCAGAGTATGCTATTCAGTCTCGAAAAATGTTGGAATCATTTAAAGAATGGCTATATGATAGTTGATTAAAACTACACAAATGAGCGATGTAGAGATCTTATCGTCTATAGTCAATAAAATACGAAAATAAGAAAAAGTTGTGGCAGACTCCACTAAACATGTTATTAACTGAGTTCACTGTGATACTAGTATATCGAATTGACATATGAATAGAATTAGCTGTCATTAATTCGATTCGGATGAGGTCGCATAATCTGAGGTTCCGTGTCGAAGAAGGTGTTGCCACAAAAAGATCCTCAAAGTTCATTTGCCCTTAGTGCTGAGTATAGGTATGGATTTGTGGCCCTCCAGCAGCAAATAGCTGCATAACTGAAAAATTCTATAGAAAGGGGTGTTAAAAAAGCAACCCAAAAACATGCAAACTGTTGCTTATTGATAAAACGACGGCGATAAATTTAAATGGAAGCTACAAAAATGTATCTTCTTCATATTTAATGTTTTTGTATAAATTCTGCCACCTCTCACAATAAAAGGTATAAAATCTTTTTTTGTATTAATGAGAAAAATAAATTACAGGTAATTCAAAACAGGTATGATGGTTCAACTAATTTTTATCGCAACTGGAATGACTACAAGATAGGTTTTGGTAACATTTCACGGGAATTTTGGCTTGGTAAGTAAATGAATCCTTGACTTAAAATATGAAGTAAATTACCATTCATTTTATCAATATTTTAAACAATTGATTACCACAGTCTAATTGTATATGTTGCTATCTTTTTATAAACAGGGAATGACATAATTCATGCTTTAACTAAAAATGGTGACCAAGAACTTCGTATTGAAATGACAAAGTTTTCCGGATCAAAAGTTTATGCAAAGTACTCAAGCTTTTATATTGGTGAAGAATCCAAAAAGTATAAACTCTCAATCAGTGGATATAGTGGTACCGCTGGTAATGTTTTTATATAGTAGTTAAATATATAAGTATTTCATAAATTATTTCTTAAAGTATTTAGAAAATATGCTTCCATAACTGTAAGAATATGTTTGTTCTTTTTTCTAGGATACAAAGAAGTCGTTTAATAAAAGCATAAACAAAGTTAAAGTTAACTCTAATTATTCAAAAAGGATATACACTGTATTTCGCCTTGAAGAAATTCATAAACTTAATTTAAATTATTATATCTCTGTGAATTTGTTCTATATAAAATATAAAGAATTATTAAACATGCTATCTTTTCCGAACTGCACATACCATGAGCTACATCTATCTGCCCATGGTGAAATAGTCATCAAACTATTTACTTGCAGCATTCTCGTTTTTGATCTCGGAAATCTTCTGATTTCATATGGATTGTATGACGTATATATTATGACGTAACAAAAGTAAAGTCAGCATCGGTATAATAAAACACCTATTTACTGACTATTCGGACATAAGCAAGTTTATCGCCCCCCTCGACAGCAAACTATTTCCCTTGGCTGCGCATCGGGAAATAGTTTGCTGTCTTGGGGGGACGATAATTTGCTATTGTCCTCATAGCCAGTAAATAGCTGTATTCTAATACTCTAACATTACCGAAACTGTATACTGTATATGATGTTTTCGTTTGTTCTCTCTTGAGAATTTTTCACTTGATATTGAGATGCCACCTCTTGCCGGTGTTGGGCTGCAAGTTTTGACCTGTATACTCGGCACTCAGAGCTACTCAGCAATGAGGGATCTTTTTGTGCCGGCATCTACTACGACCTCGGTATATACAGTCTCATTGGAAGGACCGGTCTCCATGTCTCACAATGGAATTCGATCCTGAGGCGTTAGTATCAAGTCATTACTCAATAACTCTAGAGCAGACGCTCTACCACTGCACCACCCCTGTCGCTCTATATGATAACTTGTTGTTACAGGAGATTACCTATTAGGTGGCCAAAACTTAAATGGAATGGCTTTCTCAACAAAGGACAAGGATAACGACAAGTTCATCAAGCGCCATTGCGCAAAAGTGGAATATGGTGCTTGGTGGTACAATCAATGTTCCTACTCCGATCTGAATGGAAGATACACTCCTAAACAACTGAATTCCGGCTACTATTTGTTCTGGGGAACATCGGCAGAGAACATGAAAACAACTAAGATGATGATTAGGACGAGATCCTGAAATAAAATAAATTAAGTACTGATTTTTTAAGTGATTTTTTTTGTTTATTCTCATTTTCCAATTTACTTTTCGAGCATTCTTCATTTCTTACTCAATGTATGCGAGTTAAGTTTATTTAATCTTCTTAACCAGTTACAGGGATAAACATTCAAATATCCGTGAATTCTGGAGGTGAATTTGAATTTTGGAAAAAAATCTTGTTACTACTACTCATTACAATTCTCCAGTCGAGGTTGCAAATCTTTCCCGAAAACAAATGTGACAAGTTATTTTGAATTATTCATATTCTATGTATTTCTTTTCATTATCACTGCTGGTAAAGTGCAAATCGAGAAAATGTTGGTTTACTATTACCAACTACCATTGATTTACATCAACAAAGAAGTGTTTTGATATAACCTTCAGTATTGACTCAATATTTAATCAATACACACTATATTATTAATTAATTTATATGGAAAATTAAGGCTTAGTCAGTATATATAAAACAATAGCTGAGAAAGAACTTATCAAGTTTATTTTTAATTTATTACAAAAATTATTTATCAGCATACTCTTTCCTTCTCCCTAACCTTGCTGTTAGCAACAATTCTTGCAGCTCTTAACTTCGACTATTTCCGTGTCGCCGATATTGAACGATGTTTAATTCCAAAGAACTTTTGGACAAATTAAAATACATATTTATACAGAACCATTCCCCACGATAAATTAAAGTCAAGGCTTTTGATATCATTGATAGCTGCTTTTTCAATAAAAATGTAACTCATAAATTAACTTATCTGGTCATCCGTCATTTGCAAAATTATTTTTTTAAAACACATTCTGATTGCACACACAAATACTCTGAAGTTAACATCAAAGAGATGCTTGAGTTTCTGATTGACACTATATATGTGGTTTTTGGAGACCAGGTATTCCAACAATCTATTGGAATTTCCATGAGTACCAGTTGCGCTCCGTTATTAGCAGACCTATTTTTATCAAGCAGAATTTGTGCAAAATCTTTTGCGTGAAAAGAAAAAAAACACTTGCCTTAGCCTTCAACTTGACATTTAGATATATCGATATTGTCATTTAACAATAGCATAATCCATTCCTACGTCAATACGATATTTCCTGGTGAGCTTAAGATAAAAGATAACACAGAGTCTGACACATTTGTTTCATACTTGCATATTTTACTTTAAAAAGACGTTAATGGTAATTTAACAACCAAGCTATATGATAAATGTGATGACTTTGACTTTTCTATCGTCAACTTCCCTTCCTTATGCAAGGATATACGTTTATTACCTGCATACGGAATATATATATATATATATATATATATATATATATATATATATATATATATTTTTTACAAAACAATAGTAAAAAATTCTCCATAGCAACAAAACGTGTATCCTAGCAACCGACTTTTACTGGGATCAGCAAAACATGAAACATACACCCACGAAAATAAAGCCTCTCAAGTGAAATATTTGGGTAATGGCATCCTTATCAACTGTCAACCCTGTTGTACTTACCCTATCATATAAGCAATAATAATTATCATTGCTGTACAATGTCTCATACAATATACCGGTTGTCAAAATGTGTACCAAATACGTGAAAACTTAACCATATGATAAAACGAAAGCCGATATGTTTGTCAAAATAACGCAACAACCCAAAGCTTTATCTACTAACTGGCTAATTTTCATTGCTATAACACGTTTGTTATTCAAGCTATGAATCTAAAAACATGAAAAACAACGAGTAGTGTCGGTGAAACACAAGACGACCTTATACATGTACTTATTTGTGAAAATGAACATATACCTAAACCTAAACATCAGCAAGGCTTCCTTGTGAAAACGAAGCTTAAAGCAACTTCATATTAATTAAAAGTTCATCTTGTTTAACTATCAAAGATCAATCAACCAGTCAAATATCAATGCTCACTATAAGTATTATAGCTATGAATGTACAACTAGGCACCACTATAGCATATCTGGTACCTTATTTCTAGACTAAATGTTTTCTAAGTGTACAGTAAAATATTTTACAAAAATATTTTGCTAGAAATAATACTAACAAAATTAATGTCCTTCAATGTACATTTATGCATTTAAGTAAACAAGAGGTATGACACATTTGATTTTAGATATTATCTACGTTAGTCTTAAAGTTTAAATTCTTTCATAAGCATTACATGTTTATGCAACCAACTAGAGCTAGAGCAGTACAAACAGGACAAATACCATGCACCCCCAACATGGGGCAAGATCACACACTATCAACAGTACTATATGATGAATTTAATGAGTTATTCAAGCATAAAATGGAGGTCACATGTAGCATCCTACGCATTTTACACAGCAGTCATATACAAACCATGCAAGCTAGTTATAATCCTTGAAACACTAGTCTTAATAAGTGGCCCAGGGACCACATCACTCACCTGAGCAACTGGCTAGGTAAAACCAATTTTGAATCAGTTCAGTATTGAAATATTTAAAGAAGAAACTGTAGCCCCACTCTACCCCCAGAGGTTAGGATTAGAACAAAATTGAATTCACACTACCTGAAGATGCTTCCACATGAGTTTCATCTTTCCTGGCCCATTTCTTCTTGAGAAGAAGATTTTTAAATATGCATTTATTTTTTCACCAATTCGTTATTATCTCCTCTTGGAAGAGGACCATTTAAAAATCTGGAAACCCCTTTACCCAAGGATACTTTGTGGCAAGTTTGATTGAAATTGGCCCAGTGGTTCTTGAGAAGAAGATAAAAATGTGAAAAGTTTATGCTGATGACAGACAACGGACAAATCTTGATTAGAAAAGCTCACTTGAGCCTTTGGCACAGGTGAGCTAAAAATTCATAACCATAAGATGATACTTGATGGACAAAAGACAGATAGCAATAATTACCCTGATTAACTCAATTTAATTATTCAATCAAATCATATGAATAAATCCTAAATCTCTCTTCAGCTATTAAAGTGAGCTAAAATATGCTGGGGATGGAACATAATTACAACACAGAAGAAGCTAAAGCTGTTAGTTGTGTCACATCATTCATACACTCCTCTTCATTTTCATCAAATTTTGAATTTGATTGTTTGCGATTTTTAAATGATAAGCGACTAAAAAAGCTTCCAATTTGAGATGGCGTAAGAAAATCCTGATTGTTAAACTGTCTTGTACCATTACAATTCTTCACATGTCTCATTTCTTCTGCAACCTTTTCGGGATCACACTTAAATCCAGTTGACTCCCCATAGTAAAATTTTTCAGTCATAAATGAAATTTGTTCCTTAGAAAAATTTTTCACTTCTCGCTTGCACTTGAGTGCCCAACCCTGATTTAATGTTGTAACAACCAAACTGGTAGACATACTCGTATCTAGTAAAGTCTTCTGTGAGGAAAGTTTAGTTTCAATAAGAGTAGAATAGCTTTTTTGTGTTCGCTCTCTTAAATTTAAAGTCTGAGATGGAAATAGGTGATTTCCTCTGTCTAAATGAAGACATAACTGACCATATTTCATAAATGTTGCTGTACAGCCATCTTCTGTACATGTGAATACATTATCACCCTGCTGTACTGACTCACTATTTTCAGTATTTTCAACAACAATGTCAGATTCTGTTTCAGTTACCTTAGTTCTGTTTTGAGTTAACCATGAAATGCAACTTTCCTCTTTGACTGTTATACATGCAGATGAATTACCAGTAGACTGGACATCAGTAGCTGTAAACTCTTTTCCTGTCCCGATTTCAAACTGCTTCCAAACAGTAATCGTCTTGTTGTCAAAAAAGAAATTGTGCAAAAGGCTGATATTTTCAATTTTTCCACTTTTCAGAACATTAGACATTTTAACAGAGCTTGCTGGTAATGCAACAACTACTTTTAAGTTGGCCATAGTACTCTCTATGGCTGCTTTGAATTCTTCTGCTGTCTGCACATTGTGGCCTTCATCTACATACCGTTTAATACAAGATTTAATATGTGCTGCTTTTCGGTCACACACTGACTTTCCTCCTTGAGGATCAGAAAAATCCATTCTTCTAATGGAAATATTATACTCATTATTATTCAATTCAGGAATAGACAGTATACTGTAAGAAGAATGATAGCAACCTGCATTGTCAGATCTGATGTACAGGGTGTTTATGTCTCTATTCATCAAATGAACATGCCGAATCAAATCCTTTAAGATAGCATTGTATGTGACTGCATCCTGGGTTGCAGTATCCAAGACATGGACAACTGTTAAACTTCTAGTGTTCTCTTCGTCTTTAAAAGTGATCACACTAACATGCCATGAGAGGCCTCTCTTTGCAAACCAGCTTGATTGCGACTCCCTGAAAATAAAATAAATATGAAGTGTACACAGCATGTTCAAACTGATGATTTTCTTTACATCAAAAATGCAGAAGGGGATTCAGTTAAAAGGAAAAGTGCTGCCATAACATTATTTATCATTAGCTCTTGCTGGACTCATTTCAAATTCACGTTCAGAATTTTCATGATCAAAGGTTCTCATACTATAAAAGAACAAGAGAAGTTTGTGAAACACTTATCCCCCCCCAAATAATTGGAATTCTTTGAAACCCAAGGGGCATAATACTGTCAAAAATGGCTCAACAATCGCTTTATGCAGTCATGTCCTCACATGGTGTTTTTTTTCTCTCCGACGTCTGCTGCAACTGCAACTTTCTGTTCTTCATCAGCAAGAGAGTTCCACAAAGGGGAGATAATCTGCTTACACGCGTTCATATTTGTGATACATTGTAAATCAAATTATTTGCTGTAGACTATCCAACTACCATTTTTTATGATTGGATTTATAACTTCAAAACCCGTAGTTTTTACTGCATGTATGATCGTGATAGAGTTTGGTTGCGTTTTTGCGTAAAATATTTATGAAAATTATGCTGATTTTACAACATTTGGTAAAAACAAAGCAAAGTAGGGCCCAATGCTTTAAAATAAATATGGAAAAAATTAAATCTGCCTTATATATTGAAATTAAGAAAAACATAGTTTAATTCTGTAATTAATTTTGACAGGGTTATCAATAATAAATTTTCCCACTTTTCAAGCATTTAAATCGCCGTTGCTATGGTAACATTGAAGATGTGACCCAAATAACTCATGTTTGAAATGACATTCATCTATACTTCCATGCGCCCAAATATTAAAGCAAAATATTTTTTTTCACATTCCACTCACTTAATATACAATACTCAATGGTTACTGACACGGCAGGTTAATTGAAGTATAGACGGTGTATAGTAATTCATAAGTATTTGTTGTTCTAAAGAATGCTTACTTTAAAATTAAATTAAATTAATTTACACTAAATAAATTTTTTTTCTGCGTTGCTGGATCTCTACTAAATCTTTGTGGCATAAAATTCTACGTATACCTCATGTACCATGTTTCTAAAGGGTTAATTAAAGTTTCGTCATTCTGCGAAAATGTGAAGTGAATGTTCACTGCTGGTAATGTGCAAATCGAGAAAATCTTGGTTTCAGACACCAGCTACTATTGGCACATGTGAATTATATAGTTAAAAACATATTTTTTGATATAACGCAATAGAAATCATTTTCTAGAAAGCAAATTGATTGAATAGTTAAGCAAATGGATTGCTTTTGTATCCGAAAAGGGCTCAATATCGAAACATTACAAACAAATGGTTGTTTTCATCATGTTTTTCATTTACTTGCATTCGAATGATGTACATGTATGACCGATTTAAAATCCAAGCTCTACCGATTGAGCTAAAGGGTTAAGCGTGTTCTCACTATATACAACGCAAAGCCACTTTTAAACTCTGTTACAGATGCTTAAAGTATAATAATGGACTAATTGGACAGCTAAGTGGATAAATTTATCTTTAATTCGACGTTATTTAATGCCCTGAACACAACAAGTGTGCTTTGAATGAATTATTTCTATGGAATTTGCTAATAACTAGCAAATTCATTTTGAAGATGCTACAATTTCTTTCTGTAAAATTTTGACAAAGGCGACTTTTATGGCGCGCCAAATTCACAAAAATGAGCTAAACATGGTTTCACAGTCGATAAGGTTTATCGATTGTAAACTATAGTTAACGGACTGTAAACTATAGTAAACAACGTTAATCTATAGTTTACATCTGTAAACCATAGTTAACGCGATAATCTACATAATTATTATGTATGTTTCACAACCGTAAACTATACTTTACACCGAAAACAATCATTTGCGATTGCAAAACATATATTATCTGATGAATATAGTTTCATGACTTGTAAACTATGATTTACAACTCTTAACTATAGTTAACGATCTGATAAACATAGTTTCACAGTTTTGCAATCGCAAATGATTGTTTTCGGTGTAAAGTATAGTTTACGGTTGTGAAACATACATATGTAGATTATCGCGTTAACTATAGAGATATCTCTTGTCCAGTGATCCTTAAATTAAAATAATCAATTCTCCACTTTAAAACGAAACAGGAAGTAAAGTTTCTGGAAAAGTTTCGCTGTTATAAGAAAAAAAGACTATATATGCAATACCCAGAATAATGTACTATGTAGACAAAAATGCTAAAAATCCCTTGTTTGAAACAACAAATAAATATGATCAACTTCGTTGATCAAATGCTTAAAGTTTAATATTCAGGAAAACGAAAGTAAGCATATGAATTTATATAATCTCAAATATAATGGACCGAATTTTTTCAGCTTATGAAATAATCAATTATTATTACAAATATGAAATCTAATAAAAAAAAACAAAAACACTGAATTACTTGTCATGTATAGTAAAGCTTAAATGTTGAATATCAGGAATACGTTGAAATCTAAAATTACTTTAATGTACTTCCGTGGATATAAAGCTTACTTCCGGTAAGGGGGGAGGCATTTTAAATAGAATTCTAAATAAAAATAATGAAGAGAGATATCTCTGTTTGCTTGGGAGATATCTCTTTTATACTCTTTTGAAAAATATCTCTTTCACTTTAAGAGATATCTCTAAAGATAAATTAAGAGAGATATCTTTTTTCTTTAAGAGATATCTCTTTAACTTGGAAAGACATCTCCAAAAGTGAAAGAGATATCTCTCTAGGTGAAAAAGATATTTCGTTTCATGGAAGAGATATCTCTCAAAGAAAAGGAGATATCTGTTCAAGTGGAAGAGATATCTTTCTTACTGAGCCTTATCAAAAGAGATATCTCTCTAAGTATAAGAGATATCTCTCTTTATTTTTCTTTATTTGTTCTCTTTACTTTTCTCAAATACATATCTCTTAAAAATCCGAGATATCTCTTTAAGTTGCGAAATATCTCAATTTTTTAAAGAGATATCACTCTTAATTTAGAGATATATCTGTAAAATTAAGATGAATTTTATTTTTCGAATAAATAGCAAAAGGGCTTGCCATACAAATTGATTTCAATCAACGTTTAATAACACGATGATTTCTCGTCAAGAAAAGTGCAAATGGGGGAAATACAGAGAAGAAATGACGTCATTAAACAAAAAAAGACACGTAGGGTCATCACACTAACGATTAAATAGTAAAATGTTTAAAGTAATTGATTAGTTGTATATTTGTTCATGGACTGATGCCATGAGATTGATCAATGTTCATACCGCTAAAAATATTTTAAAGAACCTAAAACAAAAAAAGGACAGTAAGTGGTGATTCTTTTTAGTAGAAAGAAGATATCTCGCTGTAAACAAAACATAACGAACTTTTAAAAAAAAACTGTAGTTGGAAAATTTTAAATTGTCTCGGTTGAATATAGCAAATAACGTTCTTTTGTTCTTCATAGAAACACCCAGCATATCGGAACTTATATAACACTGCAAACCGATAACAATATGCCATTACGTAAAACAAGTATCAAGACATGATATTTGTCTATATAACAAAAGCTATTTTTGTATGAGGTGAATGCAAATATTTTACATCCTTTTACATGTTCTTAATAAACAAATAACGAAGAAAAAAAAACAAAGGGTTATATAGTGGCGTGCAACTGATAAAAAAGGACATTGTCTGAAAAGACTCCGCCCACACCTCCTTAGTATTTTGGTGTATATTTCTATCACCGTTATTGAAAAAAGAGATCAAATTCATGTGTTATATTTGATAACTTATTAAAACACGAAAATCCTTTTAAAATACGTGAATTAAAATATTATCAGTATTATCGCAGCATATCAAATTTATTGCAGGAAAACTGTTTAAATCTATATACCGTACTTTATGACTACGTTTTAACTTTTATATATTGTATGTTATTGTTGAATTGAGATATAGGATGTACGTTAAGCAATAATGATAAACTTATAAGGCCAAATTTGACAGATTGGAAGGTGACGTGTTTCTACACTGCGTTAGGATAAAGAAAATTCGCCCATATCATCTGAAAAACAGGCGTTTAAAAATGCCAAAGAATATTTTCTTTGCTCAGACCTCTATAATGATGAACCTATTGCATAGAAGAAATAAAGCTGCAATTTTGTTTTAGGGCAATCTCGAAGGCTTTAATTGACTGTCTGGGAGGGGAGGAGGTGTTTTAACAGTCACTTGGTACTTTTTAAAGTTAAAAAATAGGTAATCAATTCACATTTTAGCCAATTTCTGATGTTTTGATAAGTGAGTATAGCCTTACTGGATTCTTTTTTGAAAATCATTAGATTAAAAAATCAAATATTTCTGGATAACTGCTTGTTGCAGTTTTTGCGTTTCAGTATAATTGGAAAACAACCAAGTAACGAATATGTTTGAAAAACTACATTGTATCAACATATAACTTGGAATGTTAATAATGGTCATAATGTTGGTTCTTATAAAGTGGAAAAGAAACAACCAAGTAACAAATATAATGTTAAAAATTACTTCCTGTATTATAACCCAATTCAATTTTAATTTCTTTTTTTTTTCAATAGAAAAACTTACATATTTATAGCATATGATGCTCATGCTTTACATGTATGTGCTATGAAAATGGATTCTTAGAGGGGGAGGGGGGTTAAGATCCAATACTGTTTTCTAAAAATGTATTTATATATTGTATTGCATTTTATGTATACACAGAAAACTGAAATATTTACAAGTCCAAAAAATTGTTTTTGACCTGAATTATGTTCACTCGGTGGCGAGGCGCCCGTTCATTGGTCAATTACCGTGAGAAACTTAACAGTAGTGCGAGAGGCGGGGCGCTCGATTCGGGAACACGCAGTGTCAGATTGTATTAAAAGTGTTGTGATCCGGAATGTTAATAAACCAGAATTATAAACTGTAAACCCCAATGTAGGAGAGCATGAACTGATGCTAGGAAGTGGAATTGCTGTGACCCGGGGGGATCGGTTATCATTGTTAGATATGGGCGAGGATCTAGTGTGGTGGATCACATTTAGTTTGACCCTATTGTGTAAAGGTAAGGAACGATATTTTTACACAAGATAAATATAACAAGAAGTCTGAAGGCTAATACTTTATTGAGCTCTGTTTTTATCACAAACTGGACATGTTGAATTTATATGAGGAGATCAAGTTATATTTCATCATTTTAACATTTAATTGGTGTTTATGCCCTGTTCACATGGAGAGTTTAATTCGAATTAAACGTAAAGTTACTGCGAATTATCTTCGCTTAGCGTTCACATGGAGAATATAATGCTAATTAGCTTAATTCGAATTAATTTACTACACATTAAATTACTTCACATTAGCTCCGTGTGAACGCTAAGCGAAGCTAATTTGAATTAAATTTTGACGCATGCGTAGGTCCAGAATTAAGTCACAGGACATGTGTTGGTGGTTATATATTGTGGTGAAAATGGACTAGTTTTATAGACTTCTCTTATTTTCTATTTTTACAGTGTTTTTTTTTTGGTTATCTCCCGTGACATTACGCGGGATATACTGTACACAGAATACAATGACTTTTGGCCCCTCCGAGCCCCTAATTTGAGGGGTCAGCCCCATTTTTGTGACATCAAATGAAAGGTCTTGAGATTTTGAACATTTTTTCTTGAATATGTTTTCACAAATTATGAACGGGTATGAAGATATGAAACGAAATGTGTCAAATTTTGTGAGATATTTCTGAGACATTTTTCGAGCCCTAGCGAGCTCCGGCGCCTTTTGCACCAGAAAGATTTACAGACCCAATTACAACTCACTAAACCTTCCTTTACTTTCACTGAAAATCTTAAGTCGATATCTTAAGTCGTTTCGGAGGAGTTTCCTGGACAAGCCGACCCTCTGAAAATCAGAAAATCGACAATATCTCACGACCGGAAGTGAGATGATCAAAAAGAAAAAAAACCTATCAAGATCAATTGAATATCTCTCAGATCTGAAAGTTTGGTAGAAATCGGACGAGTCATCTCTGAGAAATCGCTTGCACAAAATCGGTTGGAAGAAAAATAATAATAATAATAACTAGAGCCGAGCTCGTTGCAAAGCAACGAGTAGGTCTTCCGTCCTGTTTGACCGGAAGTAACTTTCATTAAAAACAATGAAGAGTTATGAAGTCCCAAAATGGTGTAATCCTCCAAATCTATGTTAATTATTGCAAAATTAAGCCATTTTTGGCAACTTCCGGTTTGACCGGAAGTTACGTCAACGGACGGAAAATTAAGATTTAAGCTTCCAGTGACATTTAATATCCAAAAACCTGTCAAGAACAGCAAAAATATGCAATTTTTGACAACTTCCGGTTTGACCGGAAGTGACGTCGCCGGACGTATTTTGACGACGCCATTAGATGAAGCTTGATATTTTGAACAAGTTTGCTTCTTTGACGTATTACAAATTCTCAATACTTTTTGAGATATAAAGGAAAAACTTTCGGCCCCTTTTAGCCCTTTATTATAGGGGCCAGCCCCTTATCGTTGATATCTTTCGAAAGATCGTGACATTCTTCACAACTTTTGTTCTATACGTCTTTACAAAATAGTAACATGTAAAAAGATATTGCCAAAAATGTGTGAAAAATTTCTAAATTCCCGATAGATCTTTTTTCGAGCCATAGCGAGCGCCGACGTGCTGCACTTCCGGAGAATAAGAAAGGTGTGTGTCACATCAGCATATGTTGCTCTATCATCGCTGAAAATCTTACGTTTCTATATAAAAGCACTTTTGAGAAAAATGCTGGACAATGTGACCCTCTGAAAATCACTAAATCGC
>PRKT01000527.1:172839-192643 GCA_003671525.1 Saccostrea glomerata | reverse complement strand
GTCACACCCCTTTTCTTTATATCAAATGATAGAAAATCTAATTCTGAACAACTTTTATTATCAATCTTTTAACAAATTATTCATAGGTATCAAGATATCAGAAAAAACGTGTTAAATTTTGCGAGATATTTCCGAGCCTATTTTTCGGCTCAGGCGAGCTTCAACGCCGTTTGCGCTGGAAAGATATAGACTCAAAAAAGCAATTCAGCAATCCTTCCTCTACCTTCACTGAAAATCTCAAGTCAATATCTTCATTCGTTTTTCAGTGATTGCCAGGACAAGCCGACCCTCTAAAAATCAGTAAATCGTCCATATCTCACGACCGGAAGTGACGACGTACATATAAAAAATTTTCAATAAGGTTCAGAACAATGTCTTTTAGATCTGAAAGTTTCGTGAAAATCGACCAAGCCGTTTCCGAGAAATCGCGTGCACAAAATCGTTAAGTAAAAAAAAAAAATAATAGGGAAAAAGAAACCGAACGAAAACAATAAGGTCTTCCGTTGGAGACGGAAGACCTTAACTAGATGAGATCTCGTTGCGAGCAACGAGTAGGTCTTCCGTTGAATTACTCGATAAGATGAGATGTGATTTTGACTGAGATATTTGTTTAAAGAGATTCATTAAGTTATCCTTCATTAAATTTAAAGTTTCTGATTTTTATCATGATATTCTGAACATCTTTTGTTCAATATGGCTTATAAAAATGCTTCCCTTTTCAAACGTAAAGCGTAAAAAATATAGCATTTTGGCCCCTTGCAACCCTTATTACGTAAGATATAACCAAAATTTTATAATAAATTGTTGCAAATCATTAAGATGAATACTTTTGCTTCAATAATGTATAATAAGATATTGATCATTAGAGAGTTATAGATAAAAGACTTTTGGTTCTTCTGAGCCCCAAATTTGAGGATTCAGCCCCTTTTTCTTGATATCAAATGAAAGGTCTTTTGATTTTGAAGATTTTTTGTTCAGCACTTAATCAGAGATTTCTATTTGTTATGGAGATATGCTAAATGGAAATATTTAGGGGTCACCCCTCCAAGTCCTTTATGGGGTCGTTTTACAAAAATTTGAAGTATGCATATTGTTTAGAACATCATTCTGACCATCTTTTGTTCAATATTGCTTATTAAAATATTCGCCCTTTTTGAAATAAAAAGCGTCAAAAATTTGATATTCTGGCCCCTTCTGTCCCCAAATTACGTAATATATGATTAAAATCTTATCATATATTGTTGCAATTTGTTAAGATAAATACTTTTGCTTCAGTAATGTATAACAAAATATTGATCATTAGAGAGTTATAGATAAAAGACTTTTGGCCCCTCTGAGCTCTTAATTTGAGGGGTCAGCCCCTTTTTCTTCATATCAAATGAAAGGTCTTGTGATTTTGAAGATTTTTTGTTCAGCACTTATTCAGAGATTTCTATTTGTTATGGAGATATGCTAAATGGAAATATTTAAGGGCCACTCCTCCAAGTCCTTTATGGGGTCGTTTTACAAAAATTTGAAGTATGCATATTGTTTAGAACATCATTCTGACCATCTTTTGTTCATTATTGCTTATTAAAATATTCCCCCTTTTTGAGATATAAAGCGTCAAAGATTTGACTTTCTGGCCCCTTCTGACCCCTAATTACGTAACATATGATCAAAATCTTATCATATATTGTTGCAAATTGTTAAGATAAATACTTTTTCTTCAGTAATGTATAACAAAATATTGATCATTAGAGAGTTAAAGATAAAAGACTTTTGACCCTTCTGAGCCCCTAATTTGAGGGGTCAGCCCCATTTTTTTTATATCAAATGAAAGGTCTTGTAATATTGCACATTTTTTCTTCAATATGCTTTTACAAATTATAAACAGGTATGAAGATATGAAACAAAATGTGTCAAATTTTGTGAGATATTTCTGAGACATTTTTTCGGGCCCTACCGAGCTCCGGCGCCTTTTGAGCTAGGAAGATTTGGAGACCCAATTACAATTCACTAAACCTTCATTTACTTTCAGTGAAAATCTTAAGTCAATATCTTAAGTCGTTTCGGAGGAGTTTCCTGGACAAGCCGACCCTCTGAAAATCAGAAAATCGACCATATCTCACGACCGGAAGTGAGATCATCAAAAAACAAAAAAAAAAACTATCAAGATCAATTGAATATCTTTAAGATCTGAAAGTTTGGTATAAATCGGACGAGCCATCTCTGAGAAATCGCTTGCACAAAATCGGTTGGAAGAAAAATAATAATAACTAGAGCCGAGCTCGTTGCAAAGCAACGAGTAGGTCTTCCGTCCTGTTTGACCGGAAGTGCATGTGTAACTTTCATTTTTTTTTTTTAAAATGAGTAATGAAGTCCAAGAATGGTGTAATCCTCCATATGTATCTTAATTATTGCAATTTTAAGTCATTTCTGGCTACTTCCGGTTTGACCGGAAGTGACGTCTACGTACGGAAAATTAAGATTTAAGCTTCCAGTGACATATGTTACCCAAAAACCTGTCAAGAACGGCAAAAATATGCAATTTTTGACTACTTCCGGTTTAACCGGAAGTGACGTCGCCGGACGTATTTTGACGAAATCTGAGCCGTTTTCGAGAACTCGCGTGCACAAAATCGGTAAGAAAAAAAACAATAATAATAATAATAATAATAATAAAAATAGTGGAAAAGAAACCTAAGAATAACAGTAAGGTCTTCCGCTGAAGACGGAAGACCTTAACTAGATACGATCTCGTTGCGAGCAACGAGTGGGTCTTCCGTCCGATTCTTGATAAGATGAGATGAGATTTTGATTGAGAATTTCATTCTAAAATAATGATTTTCCATAATCTGTAAAAAAGACATTGAACACTAAAGACTTTCAAACAATCAATTTTTGGCCCCTCACGGCCCAAACGTTAGGGATCAGCCCTTTTTCTTTCATATCATCTGAAAGCTTTCATGATTTTGATGACTTTTTGTTCAACAACTATTCAGAGATTTTTTTTTTCGTTTTTGAGTTATTCACATAAGAAAAAGTTAGGGGCCAGCCCTTCAACTCCTTAATAGGGACGTTTAACAAAAAAAAAAAGGTTGCATATTGTTCAGAACATGATTTTAAACATCTTTTGTTCAATATTACTTTTCAATATATTTCTCATTTTCGAGATATAAAGCGTCGAAGATTTAGTATTCTAGCCCCTTTTGGCCCCTAATTACGTACCATACGACATGAAAATCATGATAAATAGTTGTAAATGGTTGAGATAAACATCTTTGCTTAGTAATGTATTACAAAATATAAACAACTAAAGAATTATCGATTGAAGACTTTAAGCCCCTTTTGGCCCCTAATTTAAGCGCCCAGCCCCTTTTTTGTGATTTCATCTGAAAGCTCTTAGCATTTTGAACACTTTTTGTTCAAAAACTTTTCAGAGATTCTTTTTCGTTTTCGGGCTATTTGCAAAAGAGACATTTAGGGGCTAACCCTTCAACTCCCTAATGGATACTTTTAGCGAAAAATGAAAGTTTGCATATTGTTCAGAACATGATTTTGAACATCTTTTGTTCAATATTACTTGTCAAAATATTTCTCACTTTCGAGATATAAAGCGTCGAAGATTTAGCATTCTGGCCCTTTTGGCCCCTAATCATGTATTATACGACATTAAAATCATAATATACAGTGGTAGATTGTTCAGATAAACATTTTTGCTTCGGTAATGTATTACAAAATATTGACTGTTGAAGAGTTATCGAAAAAAGACTTTAAGCCCCTTTTGGCCCCTAATTTGAGTGCCCAGCCCCTTTTTCTGGATTTCATCTTGAAGCTCTTAGCATTTTGAACACTTTTTGTTCTATAACTATTCAGAGATTCTTTTTTGTTTCCGAGTTATTTGCAAAAGAAATATTTAGGGGCCAGCCCTTCAACTCCCTAATGGAGACTTTTAGCGAAAAATGAAAGGTTGCATATTGTTCAGAACATGATTTTGAACATCTTTTGTTCAATATTACTTGTCAAAATATTTCTCACTTTCGAGATATAAAGCGTCGAAGATTTAGCATTCTGGCCCCTTTTGGCCCCTAATCATGTATTAAACGACATTAAAATCATAATATACAGTGGTAGATTGTTGAGATAAACATTTTTGCTTCAGTAATGTATTACAAAATATTGACTGTTAAAGAGTTATCGAAAAAAGACTTAAAGCCCCTTTTGGCCCCTAATTTGAGTGCCCAACGCCTTTTTCTTGATTTCATCTTGAAGCTCTTAGCATTTGAACACTTTTTGTTCAATAACTATTCAGAGATTCTTTTTTGTTTTCGAGTTATTTGCAAAAGAAATATTTAGGGGCCAGCCCTTCAACTCCCTAATGGAGACTTTTAGCGAAAAATGAAAGATTGCATATTGTTCAGAACATGATTTAAAACATCTTTTGTTCAATATTACTTGTCAAAATATTTCTCACTTTTGAGATATAAAGCGTCGAAGATTTAGCATTCTGGCCCCTTTTGGCCCCTAATCATGTACTATACATGTACGACATTAAAATCATAATATATAGTTGTAAAATGTTGAGACAAACATTTTTGCTTCAGTAATGTATAACAAAATATTGACTGTTAAAGAGTTATCGAAAAAAGACTTTTAGCCCCTTTTGGCCCCTAATGTGATGAGTCAGCACTTTTTTCTTGATATCATTTTAAAGATCTTGTCATTCTGCACAAATGTTGCGCAGTATGTTTTAACAAAATAATTACACTTTAAAAGATATGATGCAAAATGTCGCAAAAAATCAGTCATGAATCGTGTCCTAAATTTTGACCCCTACCGAGGTTCCATACTAGGCACTTCCGGAAAATATCCTGACCCAGGTGCAACATGGCAACATGTCCTCTATCATCCCTGAAAATTTCAGCTTTCTAGCTTGAGTCGTTTTTGAGTTCCATCGCAGACAAGGAGGTCCTCTAAATTTCGATGAAAGGGCGATAACTTCCGACCGGAAGTGAATTTCAAAAAAATGAGAAAAGCGTATAAGGTTTAGATAAAGATACATCTTCTCTGAAAATTTCAAGTAAATCGGTCGAGCCATCTCTGAGAAATCTTCTGCACAAAAATTGTAAGAAGAAAAGGCAAGAATAATAATAAAAGTGAAAAAGAAACAATAGAATAATAGAAGGGTCTTCCGCTGAAGACGAAAGACCCTAATAATAAAAGTGAAAAAGAAACCTAAGAATAACAAGAAGGTCTTCCGCTGAAGACGGAAGACCTTAACTAGAGCAAAGCTCGTTGCAAAGCAACGAGTAGGTCTTCCGTCCTGTTTTACCGGAAGTAGCTTTGATTTTTAACAAAAATGAGAAATAACACCCAAAAATGCTTTGAATCCTTTAAGGCTAAGTTAATTAATGCAAAAATAAGCCATTTTTAGCTACTTCCGGTTTGACGGGAAGTACCGACGACGGACGGAAAATTAATCTTTAAGCTCCCAGAGACATATGTTACCCAAAAACTTGTCAAGAACGGCAAAAATACGTCTTTTTCGACTACTTCCGGTTTGGCTGGAAGTGACGATGGCGGACGTATTTTGACGACTTCAATAGATTAAGCTTGACATTTCAAACAACTTTGCTTCTTTGACGTATTACAAATTCTTAATACTTTTTGAGATATAAAGGAAAAACTTTCGGCCCCACTAGGCCCTTAATTTTAGGGGCCAGCCCTTATCTCGAGACATCATTTAAAAGATCTTCAAATTCTACACTTTTTTTGTTCTACATGCTTTGACAAAATATTTCTAGGTAAAAAGTTATCGTAGAAAAGGTGTAAAAAATTTTGATATTCTTGATAGGACTATTTTCGAGCCATAGCGAGCGTCGGCGCTTCGTACTTCCGGTGGTTGTGATATACGAAATTCACTTCTCCTAAGGTTGCTCTAGCATCACTGAAAATTTCATGCTTCTGTGTTAAGTGCTTTTTCAGAAAACTGCCGGACAAAGTGACCCTCTGCAAATCACTAAAACGCGGAAATCTCAAAACCGGAAGTGACGTCATCAAAACAAAATAATATATATATAGTTTTTTACATGCTCTATCAGTCCTGAAAGTTTCATGAAAATCGAGCGAGCCGTTTTCGAGAACTCGCGTGCACAAAATCGGTAAGAAAAAAAACAATAATAATAATAAAAATAGTGGAAAAGAAACCTAAGAATAACAGTAAGGTCTTCCGCTGAAGACGGAAGACCTTAACTAGAGCAAAGCTCGTTGCAAAGCAACGAGTAGGTCTTCCGTCCTGTTTGACCGGAAGTAACTTTCATCTTTCACAAAAATGAGTAACAATGCCCCCAAATGTTTTAAATCCTCTAAATCCATGTTAATTAATGCAAAAAGAAATCATTTTTGCTACTTCCGGTTTGACCGGAAGTGACGACGACGGACGGAAAATTAAGTTTTATGCTCCCATGAACATATATTACCTAAAACATGTCAAGAACGACAAAAATATGCATTTTCTGAATACTTCCAGTTTGACCCGAAGTTACGTCGCCGGACGTATTTTGACGACGCCAACAAATAATGCGCAACATTTTGAACAACTTTGCTTCTTTGATGTATTACAAATTCTCAATACTTTTTGAGATATAAAAGAAAAACCTTCGACCCCGCTAGGCCCTTAATTGTAGGGGCCAGCCCTTTTTTCGAGATATCATTTGAAAGATCTTGGAATTCTACACTTCTTTTGTTATACATGTTTTAACAAAATATTTTTAGGTAAAAAGTTATCGTTGAAAAGGTGTTAAAATTTTTGAAATTCGCGATAGGACTATTTTCTGGCCATAACGAGCTTCCGTACACAGCAATGTCGGTGAATATGAAATACGTTCCGCACAACTACATTTATTGCTCTATTATCACTGAAAATCTCAAGTTTCTATCTTAAGCCGTTTTCGAGAAAACTCGCGGACAAACTAACCCTCTAAAATTCACTAAAATGCATAAATCTCGAAACCGGAAGTGACGTCATCAAAATGAAAAAATATATGTCTAGATTTTTTCATGTTCCATCAGCCCTGAAAGTTTCATGAAAATCGAGCCAGCCGTTTCCGAGAACTCGCGTGCACAAAATCGGTAAGAAAAAAAAGAAAAAACTGTGGAAAGAAACCTAAGAGTAACAGAAAGGTCTTCCGTTGGAAACCGAAGACCTTAATAATAATAATAGGGAAAAAGAAAACGAACGAAAACAATAAGGTCTTCCGTTGGAAACGGAAGACATTAATAATAATAAGAAACAATAGAATCACTATAAGGTCTTCCTTCTTATAAGGAAGACCTTAATAAAAAACAGAGTGAAAACAATATGTTCCCCAACTTCGTTTGGGGAACATAAATATGAAGATGGAATATAGCACAAGTACAGTTTTTTTATACCGTAAAACAATGACTGGAATTAAGCCTGGCTTTTCTTCACTTTGTTCTTAAACTGCCCTGTTCACACGAAAAGTTTAATTCGCAGTAAAGTAATGCGAAGTAAACTAATGCGAATCAAATGAATGCGAATTAAATTGCGCTCACACGACAGCTAATGCAAAGTAAATAATGCGAATTAAAATATTTCTTCTACAGTCAGCCTTCAGTAAGTCTATTATGACGTCATTTGTAAATCACGTCTTGTATACGTATGCAGAGTCATCATGTAGTGGCTACAGGTATTCATTGATTTTATTGATTAACATACTCTTCATCAATTGTAAACCAAATATAGCACAAACACCATATTGTAGTGCTTTTAGCTGTCGGCACCACAAATATCGCCAATATATATATAGCGAATAAACAACAAACGCGAGCTGGCCACAAAATGTACTTGTATTCTGTGTACAGTATATCCCGCGTAATGTCACGGGAGATAACCAAAAAAGAACACTGTTGCGATTTTGTCAATTTTAGAGGGTCACTTTGTCCGGCAATGTTCTCAAAAACCGTTGAAGATAGAAGTATGAAATTTTCAGTGATGATAGAGCAACCTTTCGAGAAGTGAATTCAGTATATCATTTTTACCGGAAGTACAAAGCGCCGACGCTCAATATGGCGCGAAAATAGTCCTATCAAGAATTTCAAAATTTTTGACACCTTTTCAAAGATAACTTTTTACATAGAAATATTTTGTTAAGACATGTAGAACAAAAGAAGTGTAGAATTACACGACCTTTCAAATGATATCTCGAAAAAAGGGCTGGCCCCTAAAATGAAGGGCCTAGAGGGGCCGAAAGTATTTCCTTTTTATCTCAAAAAGTATTGAGAATTTGTAATATGTCAAAGAAGCAAAGTTGTACAAAATGTCAAGCTTTACCTAATGGGATCGTCGAAATACGTCTGGCGACGTCACTTCCGGTCAAACCGGAAGTAGTAAAAAAATTGCATATTTTTGCTGTTCTTGACAGCTTTTTGAATATCATATGTCACTGGAAGCTTAAATTTTAATTTTCCGTCCGTCGACGGTACTTCCGGTCCAACCGGAAGTTGCCAAAAATGGCTTAATTTTGCAATAATAATCATAAATTTAAAGGATTAAACCATTTTTGGACTTCATTTGTTTTTTTTTTTTCTTAAAAGAAAGTTACTTCCGGTCAAACAGGACGGAAGACCTACTCGTTGCTTTGCAACGAGCTCGGCTCTAGTTATTATTATTATTCTTTTTTTCATTTCCATGGCGATATCTCCGCTGTGACTGTACAGATTTTAAAGATTTTTTCAGGAAAGATGCACCAGCTTAATATCTCCAGACGTGTTTTTCATTTTTTCAAAATTTTCTTCCGTTCGCGATTTTTGGGGAAATTTGTATTTTTTAAATGGATTTTTGTACACAACTTTTCTCGAAAACGGCTAAAGATATGACATTGAAACTTATGGACATGAAAGACCATCACATGTAGATGTGCCGAACATCCTTCATTTTTTGTCGTTTCTACTTCCGGTCGCAAACGGAAGTGAATTCAAAAAGTCTAATTTTTCAACTTTTTTGTTTTTTCAATATTTTTCGTTTAGATTTACAGGGTTTATAGAGCGTCTTCAAAGATATCTATATATGTTTTCATTTTCTTCATGCGTGTGTTTATTGCAAAGATATGACCGAACCAAACTTTGTCTTACTGTCGGGGGTTCGAATCCCGCTCGGGGCGTTCCCCAAATTTTTTCTTTGTTTTTGTCTTTTTTCAGTTGCAAATTACTTTTCACTCTTTTATAACATGTGTGGAACATTTTGCCGATTTTTTAAAGCTATATTTGGAGATATTTTGTGAAATACCTAGAACAATCACGATCTGTGTTGTGAAACTACTGTAAATGAACGTAAGCGAAAAAATACATTCTGAAATCTATTTCATGGGATGCCCCAGCATAGAACTCTAAAGAAAAGTCGGTCGGAAGACCTACTTGTTGCCCTAGCAACAAGAACGCATCTAGTTATTATTGTTTTTTTTCTTACCGATTTTGTGCACGCGAGTTCTCGAAAACGGCTCGCTCGATTTTCATGAAACTTTCAGGACTGATAGAGCATGTAAAAAACTAGATATATATTTTTTTGTTTTGATGACGTCACTTCCGGTTTTGAGATTTCCGCGTTTTAGTGATTTTTAGAGGGTCATTTTGTCCGGCAGTTTTCTGAAAAACCAGTCAACACAGAAGCATGAAATTTTCAGTGATGCTAGAGCAAGCTTTGGAGAAGTGAATTTCGTATATCACAACCACCGGAAGTACGAAGTTCCGACGCTCGCGATGGCCCGAAAATAGTCCTACAAAGAATTTTCAAAATTTTTAACACCTTTTCTTCGATAACTTTTTACCTAGAAATATTTTGTTAAAACATGTAGAGCCAAAAAAGTATAGAATTCCAAGATCTTTCAAATGATACCTCGAAAAAAGGGCTGGCCCCTTAAATCAGGGGCCAAGAGGGGCCGAATGTTTTTCCTATATATCTCGAAAAGTATTTAGAATTTGTAATACGTCAAAGAAGCAAAGTTGTTTAAAATGTCAAGCTTGATCTATTGGAGTCATCAAAATACGTCCAGCGTCGTCACTTCCGGTCAAACCGGAAGTAGTCCGTAAACGCGGTTTTTTGCCATTCTTCACAAGTTTTTGGGTTACATATGTCTCTAGGTGCATAAAAAGTAACTTTTCCGTCCGTCGTCGTCACTTCCGATCAAACCGGAAGTAGCAAAAAATGGCTCATTTTGAAGGTTTTGATGCAATATTGAAATTATAAGTCACTGGAGACTACTTAGCTCATTACTTTCTTTTGTTCCGAAACTTCCGGGACTTCCGTTCGAAACCAGACGGAAGACCTACTCGTTGCTTTGCAACGAGCTTTGCTCTAGTTATTATTATTATTCTTATTTTTTTCCCCAAAATTTTGTGCAGGCGATTTCTCGAAACCTATTCAGTGGTTTTCAATGAAACTTTCAGGAATTATGCGTCATTATATGAACTTTGTTCATCAGAAGGAAAATTTGGAATACTCACCTTTGGTTCCAAGTTATTGACAGTTTTCTGATTTTAAAATGGATTTTTGTCCCCCCTTTTTTGCGACAATGGTCTAAGATATTAACTGGAGACTTGTTAGAGATGATGGATGATGACTCTTAGATATGTGAAATCACCTTTTCGTGTGTCGTCAGTACTTCCGGTCGCTAGCGGAAGCGAATTTAAATAGTCCATATTTTCTAACTTTTTTGTTTTTCAATATTTTTCATTTATTTTTGGAATGCTAATAGAGACCGTTCTTATAATGCTAACTATATAATTTGTTTGAACATTGATAAATCCAAACTCTAGATATTAACATTTAAAAATCTGAAGCGGGCCCAATATGGCGGCTGTCTATGTCAAATCCGACATTGCACAATAGGGGTGTTCAGAGGCAGCCAAGCGTTTGCTTGAACGAAAGTAAATAGGGATAAATGAAATGTAAAGGAATACGGGGATTGTCACGATGTAGTTACGTTGCAATTCTTTGTCAAATTAAGTTTAAATCCATGGTCATCACAAATGTCTTCTATAATTGGTTTCGGCTGGTTCTCAAAGTAGATCTGTTTCAAGTGAAATACATAACTACTATCATTTGTTTTGCGGAAAAACAAGTCTTAAATCATAGTTACAAATAATCGTTTTAAGAAACAATATCAATGTATATAAAGTAAGTATTAAACGTATCCACTGTTTTGCTCATGCACACTTGAGTCAGATTAAACTAATAGGAAAAACAAACATAAGAAAAGATTTTTTTGAAGAATTGAGATTATATATTATTATTCTTGTCTCAAAAATATGATTTAAGTTATTGAACATTAATGGTATCTGATTCCTTTACCGTCTAAGGGCGACACATCTTTTTCGGCGAAACATTTCAACCTTTTCATGAAAGTTTTTTTAATCGAGATAGTTCAGTATGGGGATAAACAGGAAATTTAAGAAAGTAAAAAATTATAGCAGTTTCATTGATTTAGTGTTACTTATCTATTTACGTCATAGAATTTGTAAATGTGTTACAAACAATTTCTTTACCTTGAAATTTTAGCTATAAGAACGTTCTTTTTTATTTCCATTGAAGCTATTTAATGGGACATTCCAAAGAAAAGGCGCGAAGATTCACTCGTGGCGTTTGGCGCTAAATTTTGAATAGTAACCCGCCTTACATTATTCTAAGACAGATGTACTGTTTCAGAAGTATATACAAGTAGATTTAGATCTGTGGTCCCAATAGCGTAATAGTAAGCGCTTTGGATTTTCATGCTGGCGACCCGGGTCCAATCCCCTTTGTTTCCATAAAAAGTTTTATGACTTTTTTCAGCTCGATTTTGCGGGGCGTACGAGGTGTTTTTTTTTCCTGAATCGGACGGAAGACCCCTCGTTGCTCGCAACGAGATCGTTTCTAGTTATTATTATTATTTTTCTTTTTTTCATAGTTAGAGCGATATCTCAGCTGTGCGTAGACAGATCTAGAAGATTTTTACAGGGATGATGTATCATGATAATATCTCCAGACGTGTTTTTCATTTTTTCGAAATTCACCTTCGTTCGCGATTTTGGGGTATTTTTGTTTTTTTTAAAGGCAATTTGTCCAGCAGTTTTCTCGAGAACGGCTGAAGATATGAAAGTGAAACTCACCGAGGTAATAGAACATCGAACTCCAATCTGAACAACGGCCTTTATTTTTCGTTGTCGGCACTTCCGGTTGCAAACGGAAGTGAATTCAAAAAGTCCAATTTCTCAATCTTTTTGTTTTTCGATATTTTTCTTTAGGATTTACAGGGTTTATAGAGCGTCTTCAAAGATATCTATATATGTTTTCATTTTCTTCATGCGTGTGTTTATTGCAAAGATATGACCGAACCAAACTTTGTCTTACTGTCGGGGGTTCGAATCCCGCTCCGGGCGATCCCCAAATTTTTTCTTTGTTTTTGTCTTTTTTCAGTTGCAAATTTTTTTTCACTCTTTTATAACATGTGTGGAACATTTTGCCGATTTTTGAAAGCTATATTTGGAGATATTTTGTGAAATACCTGGAACAATCACGATCTGTGTTGTGAAACTACTGTAAGTGAACACAAACGAAAAAATACATTCTGAAGTCTATTTCATGGGATGACGCAGCATAGAACTCTAAAGAAAAGTCGGTCGGAAGACCTACTTGTTGCCCTAGCAACAAGAACGCATCTAGTTATTATTATTATTCTTTTTTTTTAGACAAAATTTTGTGCAGGCGATTTCTCGTAGAGTATTCGGTGGATTTCAACGAAAATTTAAGGAATTATAGGTCATTATATGAATTTTATGTAAAGTTCCGTTTGTTGGAAAATTCGCTACCAGTGCCAAGTTATGGGCAATTTCCTGATTTTAAAATGCAATTTTGTCTTCGAATGTTCTCGAAAACGGCTCAAGATATTAACTGGAGACTTGTTAGAGATGATAGACAATGAGTTATAGATATGCAATTTTGACTTCGTTTGCGTTGTCAGTACTTCCGGTCGCTACAGAAGTGAATTCAAAATGTGCACTTTTTCATTTTTTTTTGTTTTTCAATATTTTTCTTTGATATAATTAATGGCAATTAAGACCCTACTGGAAAGTCCTAATGTATAATTTATTTAAGAATTGATCAATCAACACTCTAGATATTTGCATTTAAAAATCTGAAGCGTGTCCAAGATGGCGGCGGTCTCCGAAAACTCCGCCATTAAGCAAGTCGGGTTCTCGAAGGTCAGCTGAGCGTTTAGATGAATGAAACTTCTACCAAAAAGATTTATGAAATGTAAAGGATTCTTTAAATTGCTACATCGCAATTACGTTGCATTGAGTATAGTTTTAATATGAGGTTTCTTCAAACGTCTATTGAAATTGCTTTTGTCTGCATCTCAAAGTAGAATACAACATGACTACAAGTGGAAATACGATGACAACAATCTTTTGTTTTGCACCAGGGAAAACTTATCCTAAACCATGGTTATAAGTAATAGCTTTCCAAGAAACTTGCCTGACTTAATATTCACTATGTTTCTGAAATATTACTTGACTTCTGTTTATTTTTCCACGCAGGCTTGTGACATATTAAATGAATAGAAAAGACAAAAATAAGAAAAATATTTTTTTAAAAGATTGTTTATTAAAGGTTATATAAATATTCTTGTAATAAATGCAAGTTATTGAACATAAATAGTATCAGAGTATATGGAGTTGCATGGAATAAAAAGTTGAATACATATCGAAAAAAGGAAAGAAAACAGTATCATCTGCATGTTCATCACTGATAGATTATCTATCCTAAAAATTACTTTAAAAACTCCAGTAACAAATTCCTATGTGATCATCTTGAGCAAAGTTTAGCAAGCTGGCTGTCATTTTACAATTCCAAACTGAATTTAAAAAAAAAGTAATGTATGTTGGAATCAAAGAAAAAAGGAATATTCGAATGTTAGATTTGAAGCGGGTTCCCAAAGGTGTAGTGGGTACCGCAATGGATTTTCACGCTGGCGACCCGGGTTCGATCCCCCATGTGTCCGATTTTTAAATTCACTTTTTCAGTTTGATTTCACGTTGTTTTTTTCTGAATCGGACGGAAGACCTCTCGTTGCTCGCAACGAGTATCGTTTCTAGTTAAGGTCTTCCGACTTCCTTCGGAAGACCTTATTGTTTTCCGTCGGTTTCCTATTATTATTATTATTATTATTATTATTTTTTCATTTCCATGGCGATATCTCCGCTGTGACTGTACGGATTTCAAAGATTTTTACAGGAAAGATGCACCAGGTTAATATCTCCAGACGTGTTTTTCATTTTTTCAACATTTTCTTCCGTTCGCGATTTTTAGGGAAATTTGTATTTTTTAAATGGATTTTTGTACACAACTTTTCTCGAAAACGGCCAAAGATATGACATTGAAACTTATGGACATGAAAGAACATCACATGTAGATGTGCCGAACGTCCTTCATTTTTTGTCGTTCCTACTTCCGGTCGCAAACGGAAGTGAATTCAAAAAGTCCATTTTTTCAACTTTTTTGTTTGTCAATATTTTTCTTTCGGATTTACAGGGTTTATAGAGCGTCTTCAAAGATATCTATATATGTTTTCATTTTCTACATGCGTGTGTTTATTGCAAAGATATGACCGAACCAAACTTTGTTTTACTGTCGGGGGTTCGAATCCCGCTCAGGGCGTTCCCCAAATTTTTTCTTTGTTTTTGTCTTTTTTCAGTTGCAAATTACTTTTCACTCTTTTATAACATGTGTGGAACATTTTGCCGATTTTTTAAAGCTATATTTGGAGATATTTTGTGAAATACCTGGAACAATCACGATCTGTGTTGTGAAACTACTGTAAGTGAACACAAACGAAAAAATACATTCTGAAATCTATTTCCTGGGATGCCGCAGCATAGAACTCTAAAGAAAAGTCGGTCGGAAGACCTATTTGTTGCCCTAGCAACAAGAACGCATCTAGTTATTATTATTTTTCTTCTTCTTCCTGGGTACTTTTTTTGTCCGCGAGTGATCTTGTGAACTGTTCACCCGAAGTAGGTAAAACCTTTTTAGGGTTAGTAGACATGTTATGTAGATTTGCGGAATCAAGGTCATTTTCCGCGCACGTGCTTGCAAGAGCGTACACGTGCAACACGTGAAATGACCAATATTATAGATAAAGCCGTAACTTTTCTATTTTTTGACTATATGCTTTGAATCTCAGAATATAAGTATATATTAGTTGTATAGGCATGATGACATGTTCCTCGCGCACGTGCTTGCAAGAGCGCGCACGTGCAACACGTAAAATGACTAATATAATAGATATAGCCGCAACTTTTCTATTTTTTGTTGAAATGCTTTGAAACTCATAATATGAGGATATATTAGTAGTATAGACATGATGAATTGGTCAAAATAGCAAGATCTCATGCGCATGCGCGTGCACTTTGCTCTGATTGGCTGCAACAAAAGTATCAATATCTTTATTGTTTTTCGACAAAATCTTTTGAAATTTTGAACATAGCCATGCATTAGGATATCCTACAACATAATATATAGCAATTATCATAAAAACACGTGCATGCACGTGCACTGCAATCTGATTGGCTGAAAACTTAAATAGCTATAACTCCCTTGGTTTACAACCAAGCGGGGTGGGATTTGAAACATAGATAGATATAATGGACTTCTACAACAAGGTATGGTCACCATGCACATGCATGCACGTGCGTGTACAAGCGCTGAAATCTGGTTGGCTTAAACTTTATATAGCTATAACTCCCTTGGTTTACAACCAAACGGGTTGGGATTTAGAACATAGATAGATGTAGTGGACTTTTTCAAGAAGGTATAGTCACCATGCTCATGTATGCACGTGCGTGCACGTGAAAAGAGTAAAATAAAAAAATACACTGGAATGAGCGTGTCTTTAATACTTTTGGATTAAATACTTTAATATTTAGTATATCAAAATATATAGATTGTGTACACAATTTGATATTGTCATTACGCACATGCATTCACATGCGCAATCGCGCAATGCTTAAATTTGAGTGAACTTGGTACTCTTCTGGGTAAACATTGTTGAAGTCTTAAATGCATTAAGTTTGTCCTATTTAATGAAGCTTACAGGGAATATGACACCAAAAGGGAGTTGGGGAGCGTTTAGGGAACATCTGTAACGGTCTCCGTTACAATTAGCACTAGTTTCTTTCTATTTTCGGTAAATTTACACTCATCTGCCGATTTTTTTCATCATTGATTATAGTTAGATATTGTTTTTCGTCCCATTTGAGAATTTTTTTATTCTGCAGAAACGTCACCATTCATCGGCTGCGCCTCGGGAAATAGTCCTGGTCTTCGAGAACTGGAAACAAAATTGCTCGAACTCCCTTAATGAAATTCTTTAACTGTATTATATTGTTTCATTGTTAGTCATTTTGATATGGAAATATCCTCATATAGTGCAGATTCAACATTTTATGTGACGCCATGATCAGGCTGAGGTATACATGTATAGTGTTTGTCATGTCCGTCTTTCACCCCTCTCTTTGTTCTTCCATCGCGCTTTGCATTTTGCTCAGTTTAAAAATCAGTTTCAAAGAAACTATTCGAGAAATTTTATCAACATATGCCAATAAATATTGAGGAAAGCTTTGCAATTTTGCAACTGCATCAACATTTTTTACCTTGACCTTTCCTTTAACCTTGACCTTACTTACATGTATATTGAACTAGTGTTTAGCTAGTTTTAAAGATTTTAATCAAGAGACTCGTAGTTTAGTCAAACTTCATATGTTGATGCATACTGATATAAACATCCAACTGCATCCACATTTTTTTACCTTAACTTTTCATTAGACCTTGACTTTCTTTAATTCAGTGTTTAATTGAATTTAAGAGATTCCGATCAAGTTCTGTAATCAAAATATATATGATGATTCATACGTATATACAAGCTTTTTCAACTTTTTCGACCTTGACCTCACTTTTAAAAATTAATGTCTAGATCAGTTTTGAATAAACAATAAATTCAAGATATTTTTATCAAACTGTAAGGTTTTTACAATACATCGATCTGTAGCTCTCTGCTTTAACTCTCCGAATTTTCTCAAGCAGAGAGCTAGAGTTCTGCAGCTGCGACTCGTAACTGATATATTATAACAGTTTTCCATTTTTTATGCGATTTCTCATCAAATGTATCCGTGTTTGCCTTGTCTAGACACGGACACAATGCAGCTAATGTTCCTCCTGTATATTTTGTTCATTAATTGACTCTAAAGCGATTATCCATTTAAAAAAATCGACTTTGACAAACCTAAGATAATAATTTAAAAGGACATGTACCTTTGACATGAATCATTTAATGATGTTGAGGTTATGTCATCGTAATGAAGTTCAATAAGCCTAAAGCTAACTTTTAATAGGAAGAATGTGACCTTAATTGTGCGAAAAATCATGTCAGCTTAAAAAGTGCATGTAGCTGTTATTCTGCAATGATTTTTTCACACTTTTCTTTAGATATTTTTGCTTCGTGCCCGATTTTTGATGCCCCTGTTATCAACATTACAGTCGTGGAGGGTAAAACCGCCATATTGCCATGTTCGGTTGACTTTCTTGCAATTGGAGAATATAATAAGGTACTTTATACTTAGAAACTCTTTATAAATCTTTAATTGTAATTCTTCTCGTTAAACAACTATTTTCATTTTATCAAAACCAATTATGCTACACATTATGTAGTTAAATATCTTGTGCTGCGACAGTTGTAAAATTATAAAATGTCAAAATGATGTTACTTAAGAGCCTTGCGTTTTGTTTTAGGGTAATTTTATTCAGAAAAAAAAGGTTTAGACACACTGAATTAAACCATATATACATATTATCATACATGTAGTTACAAATTATACGACATTGTTATTATTTTATTAACTTATAAGTATGTCACAGCCGCAGTATATCTATTACTCCATCAATAAACAACAACACGGCTGGTGGGTTCTTTTGTATTTCTATTTCAATTACTTTGATGATGAATATAACAAGAATAATAAGTTAGAAGGTGACCGACTATACAGGTATAAAGTTGTCTTTATTATTAATGGAGGGGAGATAAACTCTTCCTTTCTCCTGACTGTCTTAGGGTGGAGTGAATTATTAGGGGTGTTTGGCGCCAAGCATGCGTATTTGGTACCAAACTAGTAAAACCCCTCACACAGTACTCACACTAAAATATCAACCAATCAAACACCTTCAAGCCGCACCCATTCTGACACAAACACCTTTGACCTTTCATACTCTCAAACCAACCAATGAGCATTCAACCCCATGAATATGAATGAGCGACTTCATGAACTAGCTTAACACACAGTAAATTCCAGAGAACTGTAATTTACTATGCTGTATAGGTGAGAATGATGATGAAGCTAATGAAATGATGATTAGTAGATTAGGTCACAAATCAATAATACATAAATTATATAGTATTTATTATGATATAATTTATTCACCCTGTGACATTCTCCCACTCTTAGAAAAAAAAAAATGTCTCCCGACATTTCAAGTATGAAATATCACATCTGAAATAAAAATAATCAGTTAAATTTAAAACGATAATACTTGACACTTGATCATTGGAAATGTCTTCTCCTGTAAACAAGAAGATCTGTAATGCATAAGTAACATGAGTTGCATCTGTAATGCATAAGTAACATGAGTTGCATCTGTAATGCATTAGAAACCTGAGTTGCAATGTAAATGATCAATCAAAAGAACAAGCCTAACCCAAGTAAAATCAAATACACTATTCTGAAAAATAATACATGATAAGTCTCATAAAATAAACTAAGTAACTAATCTTAGCTACTCACTAATTTACTGTCTGTATATCATATTTCAGATCATCAATAAAATCAATTTAGTAACTCTTCTAAGTAAATTACTAAATTCCAGATCATAAAACTATAATACATATATCCCTGTGGCATTCTTCCCCTATACATACCAAACCTGAGCACACTGTTCCCCAAGTACCCATTCACCGTATTTATCCGGTGCATTTCGCACCCGAGTAGAGCGTCTTAGTTGTGCAGTAGACAGACTCGTTTCTCGTTCACGTGGCTGATCTCGATTAACATTTGTGTAATCTAAGCCCGAAATTATGTTCGAGTTATTATCTTGAATATAAGATTCAGGATCAACAAAAGAAAATGAATCTAACTGTTGCATAGGTCAACTGCCATTATTACTAACATTGAAAGTATGATGATTTGGTCTACTGACATCATTACTGACATTGAAAGTATGTTGACTTGGACTGTTGACATGATTACTCACATTGATAGTATAACTTGGACTGGCATAAGAGAAAAGCCGAATAAAGGAACTACAAAATAAAAGCGTGTGGCAGCTTAAGGAAGGATTCTTTTCAAATTTCTTGTATCTAAATATTAATGAAATATTCACAGAATCAAGAAGACAATATCACTAACTAATGGTATCACTGATTTTTTATATGCAAAAAACATATGTATTGTAAATATATTGATTTGAATACCATTTTCATGTATCTTCATGCTTTAAAAGTTGAAAATATACTAGTAAACGGAGAAACGTGCGCTTATGTGACGTCACAATGAGGTTACAGAGACGTTAGAAAAATAAAACGAAATTGGCAGCGAGTATTTCAAATATTGAGCATATTTTTTATGTTTTATCCGTTTTTGATGTTTTATCCGTTTACGTCCGTCGTCGTGCTTCGTCCTTCGTGTGTTAACATTTGAATATTCTCAGCTTCTTCTATCA
>PRKT01000527.1:165339-170339 GCA_003671525.1 Saccostrea glomerata | reverse complement strand
GGAGCAGAGCAAACTCGGACCTTCAAATCATTAGAGGTGGGATCAGGTGCCATGTAAAAGTAAGAATCCCATTCGTAATTTTCACTCAGAAAAAGACGTCACCATATACCAGTGACGGTTTTCAAATTTAGACCTTTACATGGCACTCATGACAATTCAGCAGTGAGAGATTTTTATCGTGGCAATGTCTGGCGTGACACAGGACCTCGATTTCTAACGTCTCTTTCAAAGAACTCGCAACTTGCACTTCAAAAGGCTGAGCGCACGGCGAAAGAAACGGCGTAGGGTAGTCGCTGCCGAAATTATAGTCCGAAATATCTGACGTTTTTCTGGCATTTTAACGAGTTTGATATTTTACATGCCAGGAAAACGTCAGATATTTCGGACCATTACGAAAATCGGGAATTCGCCGCCACCATATGGAGGCGGCAATCTCGGGTTGATTTTCTTACGAGTAAATTTAATGTTTGTAAAATTTTGAAAAATAATGATATTTTTACCAATCTCGACAGGGTCTACTCGCAATGAAGATATGGGTTTGAAATTAAATTCTTTTACTACAAAGCACGCTTGCATTGTTTTTACATTTTTCAAAATTTTCGTTCTTGTTGGTGGGTAATATACAGATATGAAATTTTAACAATATTTAACTATGTTAAAGTGATACCTAAAAATGACACCAATTTCGTTAAAGGAATAAGTCAATGTCATTATTTATGATTGGTAAACTTAATCAAATTATACTTTTAACTTTAATACAACATTCAATGAAAATGGAGATTCTAAAAAGCTTAAACTGTATTCCAAAATTTACAAAGACTATGTATTATGGGGTGCTCTTGTGGGCTCCTCGCAAAATACATCACCAAAAAAAACCAGTATCATCAAGTATAAAGCCGAGCACTGACACGTCCACTGATGAATCTATACCGAAAGGTAATCAAGAAATTGGTTTGAAAATTAATTACTTGCCTCTGAAGTTTTTGAGTGTTTAGAAACCTACAGCTTCCTTTCTGTTCTACTTTTTATTTCATATAAAATATTATATTTTTTAGTCAATTGAAAACTTTTTCTGAAAATTACCTTGACTTTAGTAATAGGAAAGAGAATCAGTTTTTGTTCAGTCGCTTTTTATTATGTATTACTCTTTATTTCTTATTTATTTGTCTTCTGTATATTAATGTAATAATAATAATAATAATAATGATACTTTATTTATAGAAAGTATCCCAATTAGTGCAAGCACTAGTCTTCTTCGGGGCCTTCTTTATAACACATATACAATGTATATACACAATAAATTGTTATGGGTCAGAATTACCCTAAATGCCAGCAAAGATCAATAACACAATTTAAACTTAACAATAATTTATTAACATTAATATATACAAATCATAAAGTACAAACTTAGCAAGAATCTAAAAATACATACATCAGAGTGTCCGTTGCTGCACACAATGTCCCAGTGAAAATATATCCCATTTATATCTCAATAGTGCTTATACGACAAAGTATATCTATGCATCGAATTGACAGGGTATTTATACAGTAATATAAATCTAGAATATTCTAGAAATTATTAAAACATGATATTACTGGAACAATCTGGACATACACAAAATTTAAGAATGTTCTAGATAAAATGACCAAACATGTTGACCAATCTGGAATGTTCAAGAAACTTAATGTTACTAAAATATATATGACAATACACATCTCACAACACCTCCCCCCTTAAAAAGTTTGAATGTCAATGAAATAAAAATAATACTTCGTATTGACCCATCATTGACCCATCAGATTACCAAATTTCACAAAGTTATATAATATAAAGGTTTATTAAAAAAATTAATAATCATGGATTTGGTATGGTACTTGTTATCACAATCAAGTTCATATCCCATTTTTTTTCTTTTACAACTCCAAAAAACAAAATATGCTGGTACAATCAAGCGAGGATGTCTCCCAGTGTAAATTTGCGATAATATATGCATTGAGAGCTGCTGTTCATGACATTGTTAGGTCATAAAAACAAGACGGGTTGAAGTCATTACTCAGCTCTAGAGAATCTCATCAAAATAAGTATGCGAGGTAGAATAAGTGGACATTGAAAAATAATGACGTTGTCGGACGTCATGAAACTAAACGGCGACGGCGCCGGGTAATCATATAATGTCGTTTTTATTTTATAATAATTTGGGGAATAATGAACGTATCAAGCTAAAATTTTCAACATTTCTTTATTTTTTGTTGCTTTATGTTCCTCATAAATTTTGTAAGCTCATACATCATAGTATTAATTTTATAGCCTCAGTCCACGAACATTTTGATAACCCCTCGTATATATTTTAATGTAAAACTTCGATACCCCATTGTGGCCCACCCTCTCCCTGGGGTTTATGATTTCAACAAACTAGAATCTACACTTGGATGATTCCACATAAATATCACTAATCATGGCTTTGAAGTACTTGAGAAGACGATTTTAAAAGATTTCCCTATCTAGTCCAATGTAGAACTTTGATCAGCCATTTTGACACCCCCTTCCAACCCCCAAGGGTCATGATTTGAACAAACTTGAATATACACTACCTGAGAATGATTTCACATAAGTTTCATTTTTCCTGGCCCAGTGGTTCTTGAGAAGACTTTTAAAGATTTTCCCTATATTCCTATGTAAAAATTTGATCGGCCACTGTGGCCCCACCCTACCCCCAGGGGTCATGATTTGAACAAATTTGAATCTTCACTACATGAGGATGCTTCCAAATGAGTTTCATCCTTCCTGGCCCAGTGTTTCCTGAGAAGGAGATTTTTCATATGTAAAACTTTGATCGGCCATTGTGGCCACACCCTATCCCCGGGGGTCATGATTTGAACAAACTTGAATCTACACTACATGAGGATGCTTCCACATGAGTTTTATCTTTCCTGGCCCATTAGTTCTTTAGAAGATTTTTGAAAAATGCCATTAATTTTTCACTTATTCACAATTATCTCCCCTTGGAAAAGGGCTTGGTCCCTCATTTGAACAAACTTGAATCCCCTTAACCTAAGAATACTTTGTGGCAAGTTTGGTTGAAATTGGTCCAGTGGTTCTTGAAAAAAAAAGATGAAAATGTGAAAAGTTTACGCCGACAACAACGCCGACGACGACAGACAACGGACAAATTTTGATCAGAAAAGCTCAAGTCAGGTGAGCTAAAAAGGCAAAGATTTTTTTAAAATTAAAGTTATTTTTTGTTTAATAATTTTCTTTAGTGTATCGATTCTAAATATCTCACTAGGATTCCGATAAAAAGTAGTCTCGTTTTCCCCAGACCCTCGCTCTCGAGATTTTTCTCGCTCGGGCAAAGTCTCGAGAGCGAGAGTCTGGGGAAAACGAGACTAGATAAAAAGGTGTTTAGCAGATTTACCGATGTCACGAGAGATAACTCTTGCATCACAAAATTTCACAAAAACGTCTATATATTTTGCCAGAAAACTACTATCAAAAGTGTTTTTCCCACCGATTTTATTTTTTACACAAAAAGATGAAATATTTCTAGATTTAGTTAAGTGTGAATTATAGTCCTGATAAAAATGTATTAGAAATTACAGTTCTTTGTTTCTTACCTACATTCAATGGTTTATATTCCCCATTTTCAAAAGGTGAGTTATTTCCCCTGAAAGGAACTCTTTTACTGTGTTTAATACGCATGCGCTATAAATAAAGTTACTTCCGCGGACGTAGGCCTAATGCCGCTGTCATATGGAAAAATGTTATTGTTTTTGTGAATAAAAAGAAATCTTAACTGATTCGTATCTTTTTTAAATTGCCCACTCATAGTCCCTTTCTCCCCCCCCTTACAAAAAAAACGAAACAAACTACTGATAAAATGCTGATACATATTCGAATAGGCCTCTTTTTTTTTTTAAACAAAAGCTAATTTTCGGTTTTTCTTCTCTGCATCTCTAGGAATCTTTTGGAGACTGATGACATATACATCTACAGTTTTACCTTTGAAATTGCTGAATATACAGCAGTATAGTTCGTCTTCCGCGACCGATACCAAGAAACTGCGTTTTTGCTCGATTGTATGTCATAACATAAAACTTTTACTTACAAGAACACATTTGTTGACAATATTAAATGCCTATTTCATTTGAATTAAGCGTGTTTCCAGAGTTTTTTTATTTGTAAAATAATTGATTCACTGTATAGTATTAAAATTTTGAATGGAATTCTAAATGAATAATTTAATCTCATGTGCTCATGTAACGAAGAAAGACTAATAAAAATAACAACAGTACATATATTTATTTTTATTAGTAATTCTTTTTTGCAAAGTGTGTAAAAAACAATATCAGAGAGAGAGAGAGAGGGGGGAGGGAGAGAGAGAGAGAGAGAGAGGGGGGAGGGAGGGAGAGAGACTCATGAAACCCAGTGTAACTGACAAACATGTATATCTGTGAAAAAAATATATGTACCGTAATTATATTAAATTCACAATTAATAATTCTAATAATTTTTCATTTCCACAACTTTGGTTCATATCCAATTGTCCCACCCATTTACACATTCGTTCTCTGTACTTGTACGCACGAAACCCTCGTGCATCATCTCAGTGTCAATCAAATTCGCATGAAAGTTGATTTGAAACATTTTTATGGTCAATTTTGAGTCTAAGTGTGTAACACACTCAACTGACTTCCAGCGAAATTCATCTTCCCGGTTTCACCACAACGCTTATTAAAAACTTACGTGTATTTTGTAAATTATCCTTTTTAAGACATAAATACGATGTATCCCGTAGATTATACATGTAAGATTTAAAGAAAAAATTACAATAACGTACCATAAAATTGCAAATTTCTGATGAAATTGTTTGCCAGCTAACAGGAAAGTAGCAACGGGGGGAGGGGGTCAAGGGGCCTAAGCCCCACCCCCACTTTTTTTTTCTTTTTTTTTCTTTGCTTGTCAACTTTTCTAGGTAAGAAAAAAATATTTCTTCGGCTGC
>PRKT01000527.1:69937-153018 GCA_003671525.1 Saccostrea glomerata | reverse complement strand
TAGAACTGGACTGTGAACCCTGGACATCAGGAGTGTCAGAACAAATCGAAACTAAGGCTTCTCTATCACCTCTAACTGCCGCACAAGCGTGTGGTTGAGTTTTATCAAAATCATTTTTTCTCTTAAGTTTAAAGCATTCACTGATCAGATGACCTTTTTTCTTACAATAACTACAAGTAGGAAGCGACCCAATTCCAGATGATCCTTCAAAACGTCCTGGACCAGACTTAAAACCACCTTGTGATGGAGACTGGAGACTTGTGGAAGACTGAGACCCTGAACCACTCTTTTTATATGTGTCTGAATTGGTAGAATTACTGCTAGTCTGAAATCTTGATACAAAATTCTTTTTATGAGACAGAGCATAAGTATCAGATATGACTGCTGTCTCTTCAAGAGTTTTCACATTATTATCTTCTAAATGTGTTTTCAAATCTTGAGGAACGCATTCCTTAAACTCTTCTACCAGGATGACTTGGCGCAAATTAGCAAAAGTTTTATCAAGTTTCTTAGATCTAAACCAGTGATCGAATAAATCTTCTTTCTCTCGTGAAAATTCAACAAATGTTTGATTATCAAACTTCCTATACTTTCTGAATTTTTGTCTATATGCTTCAGGTACTAATTCATATGCTTTTAATATTGCTGCTTTGACCTTCTCATAGTCTGAACTTTCAGCTACCCCTAGTTGAGAGTATACCTCAGCTGCTTTGCCAAGCAGTACACTTTGTAACATTGTTGACCAAACATTTTGGGGCCATTTAAGATTCTCTGCGACTCTTTCGAATCGGGGAAAATATTTGTCTACAGATTTTTCTTGAAATTTTGGAACTAATCTGATATTTTTTTCTGCGTCAAATTCATTCTTGACAAATGACGGTGGTGGTTGGTGTTGTAATTTTAATTTCTCTAATTCAAAGTTCATTTCACGCTCTCTTTCTCGCTCTTCTCTTTCTGCTGCTAATTTGTCTAATTCAAATTTTCGTTCACGCTCTCGTTCTTCTCTTTCTCTTTCTCTGTCTCTTTCTCGCTCTTCTCTTTCTAATTTTTCTCTTTCAAATCGCATTTTCTCTAACTCTACTTGAAACTGATATTCTGCCATTTTATAAGAGCCTAACTCTGATTTAACTGTATATTCTGGAAGATCGTGTTTTTCAAAGACGTTTTCTTCTACTAGTTTGTTTGCAACCTTAATTCTAATGTCTTGCTTCCTCTGAGAGGATTTAACATCTAACCCAAAATGCAAACCTAATGCGATCAAGTCATCCTTTTTTAACGTATCTAAAACCTGAACACTTGGTGAACTAAGAAAGTCTGTGACCGAAAACACCATGTTGATTTCACAATAAGGAGACAATAAAAACTGGACAGTACATGCATGTTACCAAATAAATAAATAAATAAAACATCAACATTTCAGCATAGAGAGAGAAAAGAAAAGAAAAATCACATAGAACCATTGCGCTTCACAAGCAGAAAATTTTCAACACTTTTTTTAAACATTGTAAGGGATTGGGAATTCCTGATACTTATTGGTAGCTCATTCCAGATTATAACTCCTGAACATGTTTTGATTGTCTGTAATGTATAAGATTACAAGTGCTATCTTTAAGAAGACTCCGGTAAAGATTGCATTGTATGGTGACTTGTAACATTTTCCATGGAAAGTATTCTTCTCTCAGCATAAAACTTCATTAAATTTCTCTTATGCAGTCCCTCCACGAATTCTAAACAAAAATGAAATCTGGAAAAAGAAAGAGATCTTAACAAAAGAAGGAGAGGCTGTCAACATAACCTGCATCGTCTCGGGAATTCCCACGCCGAGAGTGAAGTGGTACAGGCGCCCTCAAAAAAACACATTGGAAGGTGAAAAATATATAATGAAATCCAGCAATAATCTGAGTTGTATTTAGCTCACCTGAGCCAAAGACTCAAGTGAGCTTTTCTGATCAAAGAGAGTTCAGCGTCCGTCTTCGTCTATCGTCTGTAAACTTATCACATGTTGGACTTCTTCTCAAGAATCACTGGGCCAGTTTCAACCAAATTTGCCAAAAAGCATCCTTGGGTGGAGGAGTTCGTTTCCGGGAAGTGTCATACCCTCTTGCAAAGGAGGTAATAAAGAATTTGTGAAACTTTGTGATACCTTCATTACATACTATATATTCAAGTTTGTTCATATAGTAACCTGGGAGGGTATATATTGAGGGCCACAAGAGAGGGTCGAAGTTTTACATAAGATTACATAGGATATACAGGTCTTTAAAAATCTTCTCGAGAACAGCCAAGCCATGATTACTCATATGAAAATAAAACTTTTCAGGTAGTATAGATTCATGTTTGTTCCAATCATGTCACCTAGGGATAGGGCAGGACCACAACAGATGGTCTGTATGTTAATCTTTTCTTAATAAACGTTACATGGTGTCAGAAATACAGATGTGACCATTTATTTTGGTGAATGCTGTCCCTCCTTTTTCAGCATGTATAACGGAGATGGGGAAAATCAGGTAAAGGGTGTTGTAGTGGACCCACAGAGAGTGTATGTCCCAACAAATATTCCTATTCCTGCGACATCCGAGGTACTAGTAACTTGGGTACAAATTGACAGTATTTTAAATCTTAAAGAAATTGTCGGTTTATGATGGTCTTATGTTTGTAAACGATGAAGCTCAGAAAGATATCAAAGTACTGCAAGTACCAGAGTGCATTTGCGTAGGTCAGACAAATGTGACGTACGAGCAAGAGATGAATGAAACAATTGATAGCTATTTTGCTACATTATGTGAAAACCTGTAGATTCGGTGGACTGGAAGAAGAAATGATTCGAGATGGGAATGTTCTCGGGATAAGGGACAATCAATCGAGAAAGAAACTGTTACAAGAGAAAGCTTAAGGCGTTGTGTTGACATTTGTAGAGCCAGTGAGAAGTCAAGTTCACAACTTCGAGTGATAGAAAAAGTGCAGTTTGTAAAGAAAAATCTAAACCATTGTCAGACAAACTGAAGAAAGGTCCTAGAGACAAACAATAAGTAAGTTGTGAGTACTGTGGTTTACGGCAACGTAAGAATAAAGCAGATTGTCCGGTTTATGGCAAAGCGTGTTCATCATGCGGACGAAACAATCACGTTGCACGTGTGTGTAAACAAGGGAATACTAAGCAGCGACCTGACAGAAAGCCACATACAATTTTTTTTTAGGTTGTATATTGTTGATTTTAGATATACATATCCTGTAGCTGTCTAGTGTATGCAGCTTATATGCTGTTGTAAATTACCCATTCCCACTGAATGGTCCCTTGTTTACGAAACATGGCCAGACTTAAAAAGTCGACTAGAAACTTGTTTAGCTAATGTGAGAAGCTTGATGTGTGCAAATCTACTAAAATTGAACCAGGATAAAACTGAGATTATTGTTTTTACACCAAAAAGTCAGCTTAAAAGATCTTTTACAAACCAACTTGATGTTATGGTTCTGTCATCTGTGAATCAGATTGTGTGAAGAATTTGGGAGTGTTTTTCAACAAATCACTTACGATGGAGAATGAGATTTGCGCAGTTTCCATATTCTGTTTTTACCACCTACGAAATATAAGTCGAATTTGTCCATTCATAACTGAAGAGGCTAGAAAGACTCTAGTTGTCGCTCTAGTTACATCAAGACTTGATTATGGAAATGCACTACTCTATGGAATTACAGAGACCAATATATCACGGCTACAGAGAGTACAAAATACGGCAGCAAGGATTGTCACCCAAACTAAGAAGCATGATCATATCTCCGAAGTCCTGATATCTCTTCACTGGCTACCAGTTAAATTTAGAACATATTATAAGATCCTTTTATACACTTTCAAAGTACTCCAGGGAACATCACCATCATACCTAAAGGAACTCATAACAGTCTATAAACCGTCAAGGACTCTACGCTCGTATGGCTCCAAACAACTTGTGAAACCTCGTGTTCGCACGGTAACATATGGAACGCGTCAATTTGATCATGCAGCAGAACTTTGTGGAATGGTTTACCTGATGCTCTCCGTTTCCAGACGTCACTTTTAGCTTTTTAACGGGATCTTAAAACTCATCTTTTTAAGATAGCAAACGACGAGTAATTTTTTATTTTAAACAAGGTATCGAGTTTTATTGTCCTCAGACTATTTCTTGGGCACAACCTGTATTGTGTGAAATTTTTAAGTTGATCTCAAGTTGATCTTAGTCTAGCAGCTTATAATTTTAGCTTACTCTTATGTTAGTAACGATCTCGTACAATAATTTTTGGTTTTATGTTTTTATGATTATTGTGTTGCATTTAACTACTTGTATATCTGAAATACTGTCTGTTCAGCGCATTAGAGTAATTTATTTTAAATAGGGCGCTATACAAATGCTATTATTATTTATTATTTTTATTTATTTATTAATTTGATACCGAACAGTAATTTATAATGAATATTAACATTGAAATGATAATTATTGCAAAGATTTAAAGATAAATATTTATTGATTAAATAAGTGGGAATTTATTGTGTATTTTGCATATAATTGGATTACTAAGTATTTTCCTTTGATTCTTACATAGCTATGTGATTGTAAATGTTTATTGATTAACATGATTACGGCTTTTAAGTTTTTATGCTTAATATTTATAATTTGTTATTTCATTATATCATACTTTCATGTAAATTAGTTGAATCTGATTGGTCGAGAAACATTTGTTAAAAAACTCTATTGCCCGCTGAATAATAAAGCCACTCCCTCCAACGTAGCAACAGTCAACAGTGCTTGACGACGGGTGATATTCCCAAAAATAGCGACTCTGCAGAATTTTTGCGCGCACGGTTCTCTGTTATTAATTCCATCATAACGAAGAGACCGTCTTTTTCACACTAAAAGCAACGGCCTTGTTGTATATTTGACATCAACATCACACAAGTTTGTTACATTAATAAAAATTCAATTTTTAAACAATATTAACTAGTAAAAAAATTGTTTTTAATTGACATTCTATTTATGATGTGATTTAGTGCATTTTCCCACTATATTTATTGATATAATTGAATTTTTTTATTTTCAAAAAAGTGCTCGATAGACTTCAATGTATTTTAAAAGTACCCATTTCTACATATACATATTTGAAACACTCTCTTGGTATAAATCTTTTTCTACTGTAAAATGCTTCAAATGACTATCAAAGTATTATGTTTGTGGTGGATACGTAAGAATACGACGGGATGGAAAAACTTGTGGAGAAAAAGCAAAATAAACGTAGAAAAGTCACCAGTGACAAGTATCCTTGAGGAATTCCTGAGGAATGATGTTAAGTTATGGGTGTAGTAAAAAGAAAGAATGTTTATCTATCAATGGGAACATAGGGTAGAAAGATGATGCAAGTAGTATTTTACCCAGTACCCATCTCTAAATAAAAGAAAATCTACCAAATAAAAGAAAATCTATATAGTGTGTGATGTACAATCAGACAGAGCTGTCTTGATAATCATTCCGCTCATTAACTCAGACAAAGTTAAAGGAAAACCTATACATGTATGTTCCTTGTAAGAACCTGATCATATACGTTACATGGGTATTATTTTTGAAATTTTCATTTCATGTACGAGCAACTAAACCAGTCTTAGTCATATTGATATAGAAACAACCTTATGTATTGCAGAATCAAGTTTGCTGAAATTATGACCCCCTTCAGGGCTTGGAGAACACTAGAGGGTCCGAGCTTTGCATAAGAATATATAGGAATCATCTTGAAAAAAATCTGCTGCTAAAGAATCACAAAGCCATGATTAGTCATTTATTAAAGAATCATAAATATGAAGTAAAGATTCATTTTTTTTACGGAAGCAGCCGCCTTTTACAATTGCATTATTGACCTTCGACCTCTCAAACTGTCAAAGGTCATTTTTGCCCTTTTTCATAGTACTCCAAACGGATGTTTCTTAAACTAAGGGCATACAACCCACTAAATTATTCGACCCCCTTCCCATTCTTTATCGTTATTATCATATCAAAAAGCGTGTGTTATGACGTATTTATTTTAACAATGTATTTTGATTAATGTAAAAAAAAAAAGTCCAATAAAAATATAGCCTAATAATAGAATGAATAGTTACTTTAGTACTTCTGATAAGCTTCACATATGATTTTTTTTTAAATTTAGGATGGGTAGATAGGACAACAATAAACAATCAGAGTTTTACGTAGGAATACATAGGGGGTATTTTAAATTCTCCTGCTTGAAAACAGGAAAGCCTTGATTAATAATATTGATACAGAAGCGTCCCGATGTAGTGTAAATTTAAGTTTGTCTCCTCTCCTTAAAACTTTTCAGTACCGATCCGATTCTTCCTAGCCAGTGTTCTCAGGTGAGCGATGTGGTCAATGGGCCTCTTATTTTATGAGGAATGTGCATATTTTTTCTGTTTTTGTTTTGAGGGGAATTAAAATATTTGATAATATTTGGAATTTATCAAATTATTAAAACAAGCATTACTAATTTGAATTTATTTATTTCCTGAATTCCATAGAGGCAGGTGACGGAAGCCATTTATTACTTCATACAACTCACTTTTCATCCTGTCCCTTTCACTGTTTATTGGCAGGTATAGTAAATGTAATATCAGAGATAAAACGGCAGGGAGGCGGAGAAAGAGAGCCATGCATTTACACGGTGGAGAAACCAGGTAACACCCAAGCCCCTGCACATGTGCTGATGGTAGTTTCCGTAGAAAGCTGTGTGTAAATACTTTGCCTCTTACTAAACAGTCAAACTAAGACACACAATTAACTTATCTTCTCTTCTAATATAATATCAAATCTTTATTTCCTTATGCCATATGACACATCAGACATTTACATGTATAATAAACAATACATATATTCATATCTTTCAGTTATATAATAAATATTTACAAACATACCAGGATTGTTCGAAAAGTTCGTGGACTTCTGTCGTATCTTTTTTTATTTGACGTCATATATAATCCAAATTTCCCCCCAGTAAACTTTCAGTTCTGATCTGATATGTGCTTTTTCCTAGCCAATGTGCTCAGGTGAGCGCTGTGGCCCCTGGGCCTCTTGTTTAATTTTACAACTTACCAGGTATTCAAAACTTATCCAGAAAAATCTGAATTGAAAAATGCAAAAAGCGGGTCGCGGAGCAGGTCAAAATTTAGTAAGTTTCAAACGACAGACTAGATAATGTCTGTGGTCATATTTTCTGTAAATTGGAGCAAAAACGAAAAACAATCTAAAAATTCAAATTTAGAATTGTGACATTGATTCGTATTCCAAATTACGGTTAATATTTTGCTTTGTTGAACAGAACTCAACTTGAGAAGATAACAATTTAGGACGTCATTGAACAGAAGACAATGTTTTTTTTTTGTTTTACACAGCGATTTGTGCTAGTGTGTACATTAAACATGAGGTATTTGAGTGACAAAGACTCTGTGTCGGATGAGGACAATCTGTGAAGAAACAGTTTTTAAACTGTAAAAATCTGAACAAAAACTTCTAAAAGTTGGAACGTCAAGGAATGACATAGGCTCTTCAGCGTTCCTTATCCTGTGAAAGCAAAGTTATGTAATAAAAGAAATAGAAACATTTAAAAGGAAATTATACAAAAAAGGCAATTTAATACATGTCAAGCAATAGAAAAAGGATTTAACGACAGGACATTGGATTATATTCAGTGAAATGTATATTGATATTATTTTTAGAAATTCTTAAGGATATGTTTTGACGTTACATTTCCGTTAAGGACATTGGCAAGGTTCCTGGCGTTTGTATAGATTTTTTCAAGAACTCTTAAACAGATGTAATGATAATAACCATGTTATATTCTGGCAAATTTAACCCATCAAGCCATCCTTCCTTATAAGATTTTGTCAAATCAATGTTTTTACAATTCTTTATGCATTTCCTATGTAAAGTGTTGATAAAAAGGGCCTACTTAATTTTTTACTATAAAAATTTTCCAAAATCCAGTCATTTCAGAAAGTGTATATATTATATACATTATTGTATCCACATTTCCAATCATATCTAGATATCATGACTGAAAACACAAATTTAGAAACATGACACAGATCTACCAACACTGTTCATTATTTTAGAGTTACTTCCCTTATAATCTAATTCGTATTCATAATGGTAGAGACTGTTTGACTATATTAAGTAATTTACCACATTGGAAACAAATTTTCATAAAAATATTGGCATAGATTTCTTTTATATTTGTTTACAGTTACTACATGTAAATGGTGCCTCCTTCGCACGACTTAATTCAATTACAGGTTCTCGGCATTTGTCATTATCTTGTGATTGTCCTTCCCAGCATGGGTATACGGTAAATAACGGTCTGTTGACCACCGTTTACTGTCTGTCACTGAACACAATGTACAACAAAACAATCACCGTTTTTCTTTCTTGCTGTAGAGATGATTTTACCCGTTGAAGGAAGCACATGTGCTTTTGTTTACCTCTGTATAATATATGCACTTTGTTGGTTTTCATTCCATAGAGAATTCTACACGGGAGATCACTCTCAATCACAGTTTTATAAATGAATAAACCCATGATATAAACCTTTTTTCTCCGGATAAGCGTGACTTGCCAATGTCCTTAAAAGTGCTCCGTGGTTCCAAAACATGTTGAGTTTAAACAAAAGTAAGTAAATTCCGTTAAAACGAATGGAATGAAACTTCACACATCGACAAAACATATAAAATTACACATTGTATTGTGCTTATTTCAAATTTTACAAACAATTTAATAAATCTATTTTTCGTTGTGAAGCGCTTAGCAAAAATTTTCCCAATTTAGACATTTCTTTGACATTTTGAACACTTATCAATTGTATTAGCTTAAAGACAGTAGTTTTTTTAACATAATACTGTTTGATATATTGAATTCTGATATCTTGATATACAGGGCATTTTAATATGAAATGGAATCCATCTTCTCGTATATTATTCAAGTCACATAATAAGCATATTTTGTAATTTCTATTTTCATTTACATATCTACCTTCTTCAACCCGTAATATATGACTAGAGGGTCTAAATCTTGTTATACACAGACTCAGTGTGACCTATTGCTATCCGTTTTCGTCCATCGTCGTGCGTCAAGATGCGTTGTGCGTTAACATTTGAAAATTTTCAGCTACTCTGCAATAACGCAACCAGTTTAAACCAATTTTATCATAAAACATTTATGGGTGAAGGGAAACAAAATTTCAAAGGATTTCATTTCCCCCCCCCCCCCCCCCTCCTGGGACCACTTCACTTTTCTTAAATTATTGTTTAGCTCAGTTTTAAAGACTTCATTCAAGATATTTTTATCAAACTTCATATGTTGATACATACTGATGAGAGCATCAACTTTTTATACCTTGAATTTCCTTTTGACCTCATTTTTTCTGAATTAATGGCAAACTTCATATGCTGATACACACTTGTGTAAGCAATTCAACTACACCAATATTTTTGACCTTGACCTTTCATTTGACCTCGACCTCACTTATCAAATTGTATTTAATTTTTTTTCAAACTTCATATGCTGATACATAGAGATCTTTTCAATTGCATCAATGTTTTTTGGTCTTGGCATTTCCTTCGGCCTCAATTTTGTTAAATTAGTGTCAAACTTTATATGCTGATACATAGAGATGTAAACAATTCAACTGCATCACTATTCAAGATCTTCTGATCAAATTTCATACACTAATACACCTTTTCATGTTGCATTAGTAATATACCCTCGACGGGACATTCATGTCCTCTGGACATATTTATTTATTACAGATATTGGGATGGAGGGTGAAATCCTGGTGATACATAACGTCAGTCGGTACTGTGACGGAATCTACCAGTGCGTGGCCTCCAACGATGTACCTCCAGCCGCAGAAATGGAAATCGCCGTTCTTGTAGAATGTAGGTACTGTTGCACAGGCACTTTTTTCGTATACAGGACACCCTTTCTTATTTTTATCACAAAGTACCTTGCTACATTTTAGCCACTCTCACTTCAAGCGAGTATTTTATCAATTTATCAAACACTAACTTACTTAAATAAGAATTACAAATATGTAGTTCTTTTCTAGCGACATTTTCCTTTTCAAATAATTTACTCCAGAAGTTCATACATGTAGTTCATCCTCTTGTCGATTTCGAAGCTTCCATTTGCAGCTCAAAATTACCTCACGACATTTTTAGAACTAGATAGGTTTACATTAACTTACTGTTCGGCTAAAATTGCACTATAAAATTACGAGGGTTTTTCAATAAATAATGCAAGTACATAATACAGTTTAAGCTTTATAAATCGCGAAGGATAATGACCCGTATTTGTGTAATAATGCTGCCCAGTTATAGACCCTTTCCACTGGACAGATCTCGACTGATTCCGTCGTCTTCATCAAACAATAAGATAAACTACGAATTAGTCGATGTGTGCCGATTGAAAACCTTTTACGAAAATTAAGAGACTGCTGCCCGCGCATGCATACAAATATTTCCGCAGGGCAATTTTATGTGTATAGAGTCTTACGCTTTCGGTTTCATCGAAAGATGGTACGCTCTGTTCGTTGTAAAATGTTTGAATCGTGACGATATGAAAGGAAAGCAGAAGAGTGTACGTTTATCAAGTAAGCGTTTCAAATATCTTTTGAAATTTTCTAAAATCCTGCTTGAATTATTATATTTCCTTGTAAACGTAGAAACATTCAATAGGAATACAAGTATATATTGTTTTATATGATTTTCATATTTATTATACCACACAAAGAATTTTACAAATGTACCTTTTCATGAGGCGAGAGTAAATAATATTAACAAAGTTAAGAGTTATTTAGTTCATTTTATGAAAAACATACATACAACTGTGTATTAACTGTATATTATACCATCTACTTGTTATACCTTGATTAAAAATTTGTTTCTAAAAAAATCTAAAAAAAAAAAAAAAGTCTAACATTTCTCATGTAACAGAGACAATTTTTTTGCCTCTGCTGGCGATTGAACCCGGGGCCTTTGGCTTTTCAGTCCAGTGCTCTACCAATTGAGCTAAAAGGTTAACCTACTAGTCCAAGCTAGTAGGATGCTGTTTATCTAACACTACCACATTGTCCCCCTCCAGAGAATTAGATGTGCCGACGTCTGTGGGGCGAGGTTCTGAAGGCAATCACTCTCACCTGCCAAAGAACACCTGGGTCCCAACGTGGACGCCAAATGTAACAGAGACAATTGAATAAAGACAAAATGCAGAAATGATTATCCGCAATGAGCACCAATAATTGAAATTAGCGTCGGTCAGTCAGCCGTGCGCCGACGTACTAAAGGAAGGAATTGTATGGATGTGTGGTTCAAATTGAAAAAAAAATTTGGACCAACAGTGATTTGCCAGGAAACAAGTCTACAACATCTTCAACAAGAAGCTGCAACGTCTGTCTTTCCTGCATTTTGTGTTGTTAGGGAAGGGCTCTATTGATTATACAGTAAAAAAGCATTAATGTTTTTTTTTCTTCAAAATCTTATCCTCTGCTCCTAGGTATCAAATCAATGAACCATGTTCATAATTTTGATGTTGAAGGGTGCTTCTTTCCAATTTGTGAATTTCAGGATCCCTGGATCAGGGGTTCTGGTTTTAGGGCAAGGCTTAAATGATTATATGGTGAACAATTATGAATTCTTTGAAAATCTTTTCCTTTGCTCCTGGTTACTTTTAACAATAAAATGCTTTCGTTGCTCGTTAGTACGGAAATGATTGTTACAGCTGTTGCAGAAAAATAAGCATGCTACGCTCTTATTCTAATAATTATGCAAAAGCTCTTTCAAAATTGTGAATATCATGTCTTTAGGTCAAAACAAGAACCAACTTCATTAGCTGGAAAGTTGTTACACTAATCTCTGGTGAGCTATAAGGCCCTTAGGCCTCTCGTTATTGTTCAATAGACGTTTCAACTTGAATACTGTAGATCACTAAATTTTTGAGACACCTTATTTCGCGAGATAGTCATTGACTCTTGATAAGAGAGACAAAATTTTCACGAATTGTGGTTATAGATCTATATTATCATAAGGAATACTATCATACGCGAGAATTTAATTTTCGCGAGCACACCGTCTCGCGTAATTACGCGAAAATAAAGTTCTTGCGAATATAAAGTGATTTACAGTACTGTGCGTGTTTTCATATTTATTTCTTAAAATCACATATTGCTAAAAATTGAATTCATAAATTATTCTCTTTATCAAGACCTATTTCCTGTACATGTATTTCAGCCATAGAAAAAGGAAAGGGAGTAGTTTCAAATTCTGATTACTGCTTCTTGTAGATTCCTCGCATACATTTAGGAATCTAGGTAAAGCATAATAATTTAACTGTTAATTTTAAAAGTGTTACGTACGAAGTATTTTTAAATAAAACAAATTTTGTTGTATTTCGTCGTGTTTTTGAAGTTTAATTTTGAATCATTTTAAAGGTTGGCCTTTAAATACAAGACAGGACAGAGCATTTTGGTGTTTCTGTAGGAGCCCTCCTCAGTAATGCACCATTTCGATTTGGCTTCTTTAAGGGAAGTGGAGAATCTTAATCCCTTTTCTACCCTAGATGTTGTTCTGAGAAATACGCTCGTTTGAATCGTTCTTTTCAAAATTAGGAGTATTTTACCCTATCTTTGGACTTTCAGTAGGTCGTGACTTTCTCGGCGCTACGTAATGGCGAATACTAGTAGTTTCTCATTGGTTACGAAATAAATAACATAGGAACTTAAAATTGTTGTTGATAATGATCATACGACTTATGCCAAATCTCTGTGCCGTGAGAGAACTTTTAATTGGCTATTTACTACACCAGTTGACATTCGGCCGTATTTCTATCATATGTATATTAAAACAGTTAAGGGAAGCTGTGTAAATTTCAGAAGCTAATTAGGTAACGTCGAGAATCTCACGCCTTACTGAAAGTCCAAACTAAGCGTGTAATTCTTCTAAGAGTCAAAAAACATTTTTGCACAGAGATAATCATTGAGAAATCTTATTGTTAGATAAATCAGAATCAATCTTTTTTCATTAAAACGCATACACGTTTAAACATTTTGATTGGTATAACTCGTTCTGGTTTTATTTCATTTGTTTCAGAGGGTTTTGGCGCAAAGATCTAGGATTGGCAGATGATCCTTAACATCTGTGTGATCTGCTTATGGAAGGGGATGTCAAAGCAGACAAGGGCTTCTATACGAGAGAAAAAGGACTGTTGATAGAATATTATATCATTTCAGTCTTCGTCATGTCAGTTTTCTACTGCAGATGTTTTTAACACTCAAGATATAGATAAATAAACATGATTCATACAGAAAGGGCTGTAGGCCGCCTTAAAAATGTTCACATATTTGATTGTGTACTTTCTCTTTTCTCTCCTGCAGCTGACATCTTAGATATTGTCTGTCTACTACTGGCGTACCAACCTTGATGTCTCTGGTTGAAAGTAATCCATGGTGACAAATCTAGGTTTGTGTCAATTTATCTGAAGTTATATGTTTCATTTAACGTTTTCGCTTCCTTTATGCTATTAGAGCAATGCATATAAAATCCCATTCAAAATCGTTGCTAAGTTATAAACAATCAATGGAATTTCACTGAAAATCAAAAGGTAAAGTCTATCACAAAATTAAAATAAACAAAATTTATAATAGATTTATTTTAAGGTATTTTCATCCTCCTATGATGTCATGTCTTTCTGCAAAACTTATTAATTTTGATTCATACCCTATAGAACAAAGTGTTTTGAAATAATGTTTTTCAATAGGTGTAATGATAAATATTTTTTAGATATAAACTTTAAAAATGTGTGTTTTCATTATTTAATCAATTACATTGTATTTAATCTTTGAGAAATTGTGACAAGCGTAATAACTCCTATTCAGATATCTTCAGTCAGATATTTTCTTTTTGTATTTTTGATGTTAAACAGTTTCCCTGATATTCACATTTCAAAATTGTCCTTTAAGTAGCAAGTATTTCAAAACTTTTAGTATCAAAATTATGCATAAAATTTGAACTAGTTTTTACAAAAAAATTACGATTGTTTAGCTTACCTACGCTGAAAGCTCAAGTGAGCTTTTCTGATCATATTTTGTGTGTAGTCCGTCTGTCTGTCTGTCCGTCTGTCCTTCCATAAACTTTTCACATTTTCGACTTCTCAAGAACCACAGGACCAATTTTAACCAAACTTGGTACAAAGCATCGTTGGGTAAAGGGAAACTTATTAAAATTATTAACATAAAGGACCAAGTCTCGTTCCAAGGTGAGATAATCAAGAATTACAAAAATAGGGTGGGATCATTAAAAAATCTTCTTCTCAAGAACCACTGGGCCAGAAAAGCTTAAACTTTTATGGAAGCATACCGAGGTCTTGTGGATTCAAAATTGTGAAAATCATGGCCCCTGGTGGTAGGGCGGGGCCATACATAGGCAGACCTGGGGTCAATTACTTTGAAATGTAATGCATTACATTACAATTACCGTGGAATTTTTATCATTTCAATTACAATTACCATTACTCTCATTTAGTAAAGTAATTAATTAAATTACAATTACTTTGTTAAAGTAATTAATTACATTACACATTACATTTTATAAGAGAAAAACACAAAACGTATCACCACACAATTTATACCTATAAATTAACTTTCACACTTTTTGCTGGATAATATGCTTTTATGCCCATCTTCCTGATACTCGCACTATAGGTTGCTCTGTTTGATGTAATATTGCACTATCTGATTCAAACACAACACCGTTTGAAGTTGAAAAAGGTCATTTATTATCAAATGACAATTTCGTAAAACTATTACAAAAATGAAAATGTAGTTTGATAGATTTACATTTATAAACCTTGCAGTGATACCAATATCACTACATGCAACTTCCAAATAGATCAAAACATTACTGTATAAAACTTTTACATCAAAGGTGGGGTAAGGTAAAAATGCCTTACCTACTGAAAAAAGAAATATGGAAAATTATTATCAAATTATTCACATCAATGAAGAACATTATAAATTTTTAACTATAAGGGAGAGGTGGGAGGGTTGTTCAAAAATAAACTTGTATTTCCATACAAATATGGCGCTGCCACTGATTGTACTCAATCTGAAACTGCGGCTGTTGGAAAAACAAGACTGCACAAAAGTATTAGAGTTATCCCGCTTGTCCCACTTTCAATACACAAGAAATGGGCATAAAATCATTTATGAACATAAATAGCATTTACTGAGATCTATAAATCAGAGTGATATTTGGAGTTTTGATTCATGTATCATGTTCATGTAGTTTACCAACCCAATCTACAGTTGACAAAGAAAGTGGATCAGAACACTTTCAATGTTGTAGTTTTGTTCAATATCTAATGTTAGTTTCTCTGTTGTTTTTGTTTTTTAGATAAATGATTTATTTAACATTTCCTACTAGATGTTTTATGTAAACTAATATTTAATTAATAGATAATGCTATAAATGTATAAGGAGTATTAAAAACTTAATGAATAAAACACAACCAAAGGTGATAAGTACAATTACTTTGATGTAGGGTTTAAATTTTGAGGCCTTAAGCTACCAAAATAAATGATGGTTAATATATCAGTCTATATTTATATTTGGCCTTAGTGTCTCTTTGTGTCTAAAATAAATCATACTGATCTTGTATCATGTTTACCAAGTCCATTTTACCAGATTGAAAAAGGAAAAAAAGTAGAAAAATATAATTTGTATTTTAATTTAACTGGAAGTCTCACTATACGTGTATTACGGTCACTTGTTTTGAATCTTTCTTTAAAACCTGATGATTTCTTTTGATATTTTTCTTTGGTTCTCTTCAATTGTTTTTACAATTATCTTAATTGTCAAGAAAGTTTCTATTAAAACAATTATTTAGTTTGTCTATAAATTACCATTTAATAATATAAAAAATATTGTAGGATATAGGATTTTAATTTTAAGACTCTAACATTATTAATAAAAAAAAATAACTTCTCAGTGATATTTATTTGTTTCAGATTCAAAAATAAAAAGAGAATAATATATAAAATGTAATTGAAAAGTAATTAGTCATTACATACATTTTTTTAAAGTAATGCATTACATTACAATTACTTGTAATTGAATGATGGATCCATTACACATTACACCCCATTACTTTAAAAAAATGTAATGATTACAATGCATTACCATTACACATTACCATTACCCCCAGGTCTGTACATAGGGAACCCAATGAAGCATCCTGGTGTAGTATTGATTCTAAATTGTTCAAATCATGACCCCCGGGGGTAGGGCGGGACAACAATGGGGAATCCAAGTTTACATAGAAATATATAGGAGAATTTTTTTTAAACTTCTTCTCGAGAACCACTGGGCAAAAAAGCTGAATTTTATATGAAAGCATCCTGTGGTAGTGTAGATTGCTCAAATCATGACCCCTAAGGGTAAGGCGGGGCCACAATAGGGAATCCAAGTTTTACAAAGAAATATGAAGGAATTTTTTTAAAATCTTCTTTTCAAGAACAAGTTGACTAAAAAAGCTGAAAGTTATGTGAAAGCATCCTGGGGTAGTGCAGATTCTAAATTGTTCAAGTCATGATCCCCAGAGTAGGGTGGGGTCACAATAGGGAAAAGGGAAGTTTTACATTGAAGCATATGGTGGAAAACCTTAAAAATTTGCTTCTAATGCACAAGTGAATTAAAAAAGCTGAAACTTATGTGGAAGCATCCTGGGGTAATGTAGATTCTTAATTGTTGCAATCATGACCAGTTAGGAGAGTCAAGGTCAAGATCAAGGTCAAGGTATTACAAAATGGGAAATCTGTTAAAATGACAAAATGGCGAAAGTTACTCAGGTGAGCGATATGGCCCATGGGCCTCTTGTTCATCTTGACATACACTCCGTCTTATCTCTGTCTCCTGCCTTAAATAACATGCCGACCTATAAATTTGAATTTGTAAATTTAAACTATAATATTTTCAGTTTTTGTACTTTGAACCCTTTAAATTGTGAGGATGGACAACCCCTAACTTATAAGTATTTTAATCATAATACTACTGAGTTTGAAATATCCCAAATTTTACCAAAATAATACAATTTAACTTTCACTTCACAAAAGGCTTGATGTAAAAGATGTAATCTTGCTAACTCCTCTTAGCCACCCGAGCAATTTTCAATCGTTTAGTTATTGACCTGTTTTATTTGCTTTTCCTTTTGTCAAAACAGAATCACTCGTCTATGTTCTGTGTCATTCTGTTCCATGAAAACTTTGAATTTCATACTGATGAATTGAGGTCCATTATCGATGTAATGGTTGCCATGTGTTTCGAACATCTTGTAAACACTTTTTTAATGATTTTGTCGGGTGTGGTCTTCCTCGGGATTTCAACTTCAACATATCTTTTATAATCTGACACTTGATTTAAATAGATTGTCTCCTGATAATAGAGGACCAAGTAAATTTTTGGCAAGTAACTGCCATGTTTCTTTTGGAAGTTTAGTACTCTAAACAGACTGTGGACTGGATATCTCATGGTTAACCTTACAAATTGTAATTGAGAATGGTCCTCACTTCATCAGTATGGAATTCAAAGTTTTCATTGAGCAGCATGAAATTGAATATTAGTGAGTGTAGAATTTGTTTTAAATTTAAAGACATTTAGATATATCGACGACGTTTAATTAACGATTAATTAAATTAAAATTTGAATGACGAGTCAACGGAGACCAAAAATTGTCAAAAGAGTTTCTTCAAACCAAAGAAATGGGTTAGATAAACTAAAACTTTTATAGAAAAAGCACAAAGAAGATAAGAAAAAAGCCAATGATCGCCGACCTGTCTCCAGAAAAACAGTTTTCGGTATTGATAATGTATATGACACCATTCCATTTGACGAGAGCGATGAAAACCCATATAAAGATCTTTCTGAAGGGGTTTACGATACAACCTCAAAACGCCGATCTCATGTCAATGGGCAAAGGAGTAATTATTCCAGGGGAAGTTTCTTTTTACATATGTTTTATAAATCAAACCTTAACGAAAGAAAGGCAATAGAAGAAAACATTCCAATGTCTTTGAGGAAGGAAACAATTGAAAAGATTTAAGGGGAAGAAGGGCCTTTAGCTGAAAAAATACCTGTCGTTCAATTTTTTTCATATTTTGTATATCTCTAATTTAGTATGTCCCACTTACCTTAAATCAGATATATCAATAGGTTTCTAAGTTTATTTTTGAGATATCAAATGACAAATACTGTACCCCACAGTGTCAAAGAGGAGTTTTGATTCTCAATATTTCTGGGCCCATTAATTGGTCCATAATGGATTTTTTTCAGCATATATAAAAATATGTCAGCGAACATGTGTCTCCTAAAATATTTCAGAGTATGAATAGGGTTAAAAATTCGAAAGAGCAATATTCTTTTGTCACACCGCATTTGGAGACGGAAAATTACGTACTTTTTGAGACAACTTAAACAGCAAAAAAATTAATTTGCAAAAAATCCTATCATTCAATATTTGAAAATTTATGTTGAAATGCAAGATCGTCATGTTATTGATTAGCTGTAAAATTATCGATTGGTGAAGCTGAGCTCAATATTGCACAGGGCATAGTTAAACAAGAAATAAGTTTGAGAAAAACGCGTCATGTTTACATTTCTCGAGTACGGGAAAACCCAACTATGACGTCACACATTTGCGAAATGAGCGAATAAGACATACGTACAAAATATTTCTGTCTACAACCATGTAAAAATATGTTTTGTGTTCCCTAATTCACAAAATATACCATCATGTACGGATCATGACCCGTTTTTATGATATTATACTATCCGTGTTTTACCGTGTATAATCTTACTGTACTAAGAGATCCACTATGGCGTCAACGACTCGTTGGACGCGCAGTGTAGGAAAACAGAAGTGTGGATCAATCTATTCCGTATTTTAAGGACAGATGATACAAACAATTTTTTTCTTTGAAAAAGATAAAATATCATGTCACAAGTTTAGAAAAGTGGATGGTTCTGAGATTTTTTTTTCTCCGAAGAACTGGAATATGAAAAAAGACTTGGTAAATATTAGTAATATTTCAATGAAAACACAAATATAGACAAATCACATTCAGTAAAGGTTTACAGGTGAAAATAAATTATAGAATATGTTTTCATGGCGCTAAAAGTGTAAAATAAACTTAAGAAAAATATACCGAGCCAGGTGAATTTAATTAGGAAAAGCTAAATGGTTAAAATCAGCCAATGTGATATTGCCAGTTTTTTGTAATTTTGGAACTATTTTGCTCGGACCAATTTGTGTGAGCCGCCGCTGAATACAGTAATATATCTTGCATAAATAGTATGCATTGATCGAATATATTAAAAAGTAAGTTTATTAGATTCACTCTTCCATGGCACCTGATCCCACCTCTGATGTTTTGGAGGTCCGTGTTTGCTCTGCTCTTGCTTTGTATTGTTTTGATGGACTTTGAGATTGAATACTTTTCGTTATCTCCATATCCATCATCAATAAATAACAATTTTAAACAATTATTAAATTTGTTAAAAGAAGTAAAAATTAGAAAAGCTGCCGGTCTAAGATGTAAATGGATTAGAAATACTTCATTGTTTTCTTTGCTTCTGTAAAATGAGTTATTTTCTAAAAACTTGAGTGTATTTTGTTGTTGTTTAATCCCTTTAAACAAAACTCTGAAAATCTTGCTGACGTTTTCATAGATAAATAAAATTCTACTCCTTTAAACCCTGTGAATGAATTTGTTTATCTGTCAGATGTGAGTAAAATAAAATATTTTATTTTTCATTGTAAATAACTATTTTTCATTCTGATTCTTGCATTTTCATCAGCAAATTTGATCTGTATTTATTTATATATATTTTTTTTGCTATGTACATGTATATCTCTTTTATTTGTTATTGTCCAGAAGGAAGATTTGAAGAGGGTACGTACGTCAAAATCATGAGGACATCACTAATATTTACCGTATTCCATAATACATATTTATTATACGGGTATTTGCACGTGAATAAATGTAAAAAAAAAATCTAACCAAACAATAAATTATTTCATAGTTTAACTTGTTTTATTTCTACCATACATGCTTGTTTTGTTTTTATTTGTTTGCTTTTAAACGGAAAATCCGTGGACACTTTAGATTGTAAATAATTGTCTAATAATTAGTATGAGAAATGTCAGCCAGCATTTGACTCAGTGTCGAATTGTACGTATTTGCTTATATTGCTGGTCATTGTATCGACCATAGAACTTATGAAATGGTGACTCTAAACGAGACTAATGAAAATCTTGTTTCATCAACTTGTTTGTCAATTACTTACCTCGTTTAAAATTGTTCATACGTAGAGCATGTTCCAGTGTGTCGAATCAACTGAGAGATATATGCCAAGTGTGTATTTTGAAAAGTTATTCATATGAATATTGTTATTCACAGTTAAATTTACAGTTATATTGATGACAACGTGCATAATTTAACTAAATATTATACATTCAATTTTCATTACATCGCTTATTAGTTTTTGTTTTTTCTCAAGTTTTCTTTCCGGTAAAGCAGCTACATGTTGAATTATTTTTTTACAATTGATGACCTCCTAAATTTACACTTTTCAAAGTCACATTTTATCAGAAGATGGAAAGAAAATATCAAAAAATGTTTAGTATATATGTGAGAAAAGAATATATATCTGCATCGGCAGCAAATAATTCATAAAATATTCACTAAGGTTACCTCTTGTACGATAAACTGTGGCAAATTTCAAGGCTATTTTTTGTTTCTGTAACATTTTATACAAAGTTTATTATGTGATATCTAAATATTTGTTAAAACGTAATTATTCATCGAAACAATTAAAAATATTTCATTATGCTTACACGCATTTTGATATTTAACATGTTTAAGTTCTAGTATTGCATATAACAGATTCTTTAAAGTGTTTACATCAACATGAAATATATATGTAAAAGCAAGACCAGACCGTTTGTCTTTTATGGAACCATCAGCGGTAAAATTTTATGAATTAAATTTAAATTCTTAAATACTGATTAAAGAAAAACTAGTAATTCTTGTTAATTATTTCAGAAATTTAGAAGGTATATGAAAAAAAAATCACAAAATGAAGGTTCTTGCCACCTTAGTTATTTTCCTGATTGGTGAAGTTTGCGGATTTCAGCCACACCACTCAGTTAAAGGTAGGTTACATAACTTCAATGCATTTTATTCGAGCATTATAAATACAGTATATTCAATATGTCTGTAATAAATAAATAGACATATATCAAATATCTAATGTAAGCTTATTTAGAAAAGAACTGGATAAATATATTTATTTCCATTTATGGTCACCTGAGTGACCTATTGCTATCTGTTGTCGTCTGTTGTCATGCGTTAACATTAAAACAATTTTAGCTTCTTCTCTAGTACATGTACCACTGAACTAATTTTAACCAATTTTGATACATACTAGTAGCATCTATGTGTGAAGATGAGTAAAAATTGAGAAATTTATTTCCTCTGCCCCCTGGAGGATCTGGGGTGAAGGTAAAACCATGACAATGAATACAAACGTTTTTTTTTTTTTTTTACTCCTTGAAGTCAAGCATTCAAACTGTTGGAATGATTGTAATAAGCATCGACCCCCTCTACCAAAATTGTGGAATTCATGGCCCCGAGCAAGGGAGTTTTGGCGCTAGGACAGATTTCTTTTTCATTTATACAGAAAATGCATTACGTCTTTCAAAAATCTTTTCGTCTGCTCGTGGATTCTATTAAAGTAAACAAACTAAATGTATAGTTATTATAAGGAAAGATTTCTCCTCAAAATTATGAATTTCATGGCCTCTTTGTCAGGAGCACTGGTGTAAGGATTGCCGGGGCTCTTACAATTGTATTATGAAACCAAATTTATTATTTAAAAATCTTCTCTTTTCTTGGGAACTAAAGCAAACAAAAACCAAATATACATTTGTATATTTAAAATGAGGAAAAGTGTTCTTTCAAAATTATGAATTTCATGGCCCCTGGTTCAGATGTTCTAGTATTTGGCCTAGTCTCTGATGATAAGATAATGACAATGCAATAATTCTTTCTAAATCTTCACCGCTGCTATTGAGTACTAAGTAAACTAAAAGCAGAGTTAAATGAGCAAAGCATGCTCAAAGTTGGGTCCTTGCTTGGATAGCAGTAAAAAAAAATTACGTAAAATTATTAAAGAGGTGTCCGCTTTGCTAATAGACAAGTATTTTCAGGTAAAGTCATAGCTTACAAGAAACTTAATCATAGATATAGTTGATTTATCAAAGTCAACAAATAATTACTAAGAGCCGGGTTTACTTAAAAAACATGTTGTAGTTGTAGACCAATGAGACATAGCCACATAAAATGTCTTGGCAGCAAAACTTCATCTATAAGTTAATTTTGTTTGACACTTTTAAGGACCCTTTAAAGTTTGTATTATACTCAGGTGACTGCTAATGCCCTCGTTTTGTTTTTAATAAAAAGCTGTCATTGCCTGAATGATAGAATTAGTTAATAGAATGTGAGGGTTTTATTCTTTTAGATCAAATATCTAATTACTTGAAATCTGCTCCATGGGAACACACCAAATCAATTGCTAAGATTAAGACTCCGCTGTCCATTGATATAACATCCAATTACATGCTTCCTGAAGAAACCATTTTGAATGTCTTTAAAGTCGGTATGTTTACAATCGACCTTATTCTTATTGACAAAATTGCAAAATTAAGAATTTTTAATGGTACGATCCACTTCACACTTTCATGAACTGACATGTTATGGATATTTGTCATTTTGAAATACGCTGGCCTTTTGGTATATTATTAGAGCAATTTTTGGCACGGAAAGGTATTGCGAAGAAAGAAAATGAAAAAAAATTAATTTAACTTAATATAACAATTTAATCAGGTCACTGTTTACAGATAAATTCAATTAACAAACCACAGAATACAATTTATTGTGCCCGTCCCGAATGTATTGAAAGTGTATACTTCCGTAGTTTCTAGTCTATTTTATTTTTCTTTGCACAGTGATCAGCTTAATACTTCGGATAATTGAATGGTTTATATTTCCGATTGATTTTAATAAAGAAAAGATCTCTGAATATAAATATCGATCTACATAATTATTTGTGAATGTCGTCTTCCGCACGTGAGATACTTTGTCGCCATGGCTAGGTCCATTTTGAGATATCAAAAAATAATAATTTAGTACTAACATATTTATATATATCAAGATTAATTCAAATTATTTATCGATACAAGGACAAAAATTATTCAATCAATAGTTCATTGGGATATTTTATTGGAAATTAGACTGTTTTCACTCTGAAGTCATATATTACATCATATTTACATTTCCAATAATATTCCCCTATGATTCTTTACAAAATAAAATGCAGTATATTTTCTCATGAACTACATTAGGTATGTATCACGAATAAGCATGAAAATCTCCATTGTTACGTCATAATACCGCTCTTGACATCAAAAAGTCAAAAAATATAGTGCACACTGTTTTGTTTTAAAAATGACAATTGAACAGCGTAAATTTATGGCAAGTCATTAGAAAAAGTAATGTAAATATAAGAATTGAATTTAATTTTTTTGAAGATTCATGAGGTATATGAACTACAACGCTTCACGTCGGCATATTTATCATGAAGCACTAACGCGCTTCATGAAATATGCCGACGCAAAGCGTCGTAGTTCATAAGCTAATGAATCTTCAAAAATTAAATTCATTTCTTTAATATCTTTAATAACAAACTCTGACTTTCTGGCTACAGTAACCGGGGAAAAACAGTGCTGATATTTTGAGAAGAGACCCTTCTACCAGGAAAAAGGACTGTATCTATGAAATCATCCTTGACAGGAAAAATAAAGTTAAGGTGTATTGTGACATGACGACCGACGGTGGGGGTTGGACGGTAATTATGCTTAAAATCATTTGGTCTGTAACTATACTCACATTTCGATTTGATAATTGCTAAATTAAATGCATCATGTCTAGATGAGAACAAATACTTAAAAGGGAATAGTCTTTCAAAGAGTTTAAACTATTAAAAAAATACACAGGTGAATATTTTTTTCTCAGTACATGTAGAATTGTGTTGAATCTGTGTTATCAACATGCATTAATTACAAAAATGAATTACAGGTAATTCAAAACAGGTATGATGGTACAACCAATTTTTATCGTGACTGGAATGACTACAAAAGAGGTTTCGGGAACATTTCTAGGGAATTTTGGATTGGTATGTTTAATAAACTTTTAAAATCCGTGACTTGAATGAACCTATTAAGCATTCTTCTTTCACTATCAATATTATATGCAAATGATTAACCACACTAATATCTGTATTTGTTATGTATCTTACTATAAACAGGGAATGACCTAATTCATGCTCTTACTAAAAATGATGATCAAGAACTACGTATAGAAATGACGAAGTTTTCTGGGTCTAAAGTTTACGCAAAATACTCAAAGTTTTCTATTGGTGATGAATCAAAAAAGTATAAACTGTCAATCAGTGGATACAGTGTGACAGCTGGTAAGGAACATTACTTTTGATTTTGTAAAATTACAAATTTTTGTGGGGTCAATTTTTCGTAGTATTGTGGAAAAACAGTTGATTTGATTCCTTGGATAAGAATCATTTAGTAGTATTTTATGTGAAAAAGTTACAATTGATGGGCCTTTCCATACCTAAAAACAAATTAATAAAAAACCCATTAAAATAAGTGAATTCACAGTAGATAATGCTCATTGGACTTATGCAAAAAGCACTGACTTTTACGGTTTACTTTACAAATAAACCTGTATAATGTATGGAGGCACAGCATTGATAATACAGATAAGAAAACCTTTTTAGTGGTCAAAGGTATCGTGTCTGGGGCACTGGCATTTGAGGATCGGGAGTTAAAGTAGGTCGGTTGACGTTTACTTCAAGGGCAACTTATTTGAGCTTTGAAATAACGCTGTATTTTCGTTAAATTTGATGCCTAACTAAATAATTATATCGTAAATGAACTTCCATACATTGTCCTATGTAAAAGTAAGCCGTCAACTAAAAGCCAGCGCTCCTCGCAATGAATGAATATTCAAAAATTTTTCGTTCAACAGTTCGGGAAAATAATATTTATAGAGTATTTTCTTTTTTGTTTTCATTTCTTTACAATTTACTTGATAAATAACGCTTTCTGCAGAAAGAAAAAAATGTTTTACTAGAACTCAGTAATACATCGTGGATTAATTCAAATATAGAGAATAAGGGATATTGACAGAGAATCTATTTGGCATTGAAAAAGACATTTATCTTCTTTTTACTCGTACTGTTACCTTTAAAAAAATACATGATAGGCATGCATTCGCCCTTACAAAAGTTTTGAAATGTTTTGTGCAGGAATTTTTAAGTGAATAATCAGAATTATTTGTTAACATTTACAAAATGTTGGAATTGGATTGAAAAATGGATATTAAGGTTTTCAATGAAAATTGGTTTTTTTTACTTTGCAGAACTGTAAAAAGGAATTTAATAAACCGTAATATTATTATTGTTTTTGAAATTTTAAGTAAAAATTTTGTATAACAATAATTGAACTATCATAAAGGGGAGGGGGTAGAGAAAATAAAATTCAATGCAAATAGTTTAGATGTTCTGTTTTGTTTTTGCGTCGATTTTTTCTTTTACAATTTATACACTGATTCGGTTTTCTGCGGATATTTGACACAGTATACTTAAAAGGCATTTAAGATCAAAATGACAATCTAAGAAATCCTCAAAATGTTCTACCAGTGTATTGAACAGGAATTTAATGCCGTTAAATTATGACCCCGTGGTCAATAAAAAATACAATTTACAGTAAATCTTCTTTGCAAAGAAATGTGGATGAACGTAAATTATGTGCCGATATATATTATGTATTTAGGGATAAGTGAAAAAGTGAAGATTAGTTGATACAGGCATAGATTACAATCGTCCCTTTCATTATTCCTTAATCAGCAAATCACTGGTCTGTGCCTTTTGCAGTTAAATTGTGTACATGTATTACCCGGTAGGTATTTCATAAGGGAAATTTTTGCCTCAGTTTTATTTTAACCCTTTCGCCCTACCCTTTTTGGCGAATTTATAAAATGGCGAATTCAAAGAATACAGAATAAATTCTTAAACAAAACTATGACTGGGCGAAATTTAAAATGGAGTAAATTTGAAAGTAAGAAAGGGCGAAAATAACCCTGTATAAAGTAATGCTTCATAAGTACTGCAAAAAAATATAAAAATGTCTGAAATTCATTTTAGGTCTTATTACACCATAATAATTTTGACAATTTGACAGTATACACTTGTTTCATATTGGACTTTTACGAGGAGCGCTGACTTTTACAGTTGACGCTTACTTTTACACTAGGGCTATGTACGATAGATCCTTTATGATATAGATATTTGCATTTACCGCCATGTGCGGTAAATGCCAGTTATCGAAGAAGAATAGCCTTCTTAATCTTCAGAATCAGTAGAAGGTCTTCCGTTGGAAACGGAAGACCTTAATTAAAAATTTTTATGAATGTGAAATTTATTTTTTTTTTTCCAATACATACTTGGAACTTATAGTAAAAGTCATCTAAGAATTACATTTACGTATATGACAAATTATCGCCGTGCAATTATGTAAACTTTTGTTGCAAACCGAAGGCCAGCACACTGATAGGAATCATACCGATCATATCCTTAACTTAAACAAGAGGCCCATGGACCACATCGATCACCTGAGCATATTGGCTTGTAAAAAAACACAAATCAGTTCAGCATTGAAAAGTATGTGATTGAATAAATTTCCTTATCATTTAAATGTTCCATACATTAAGTATAAATCAGCAAGATTCCCACGCTTCTTGTAAACCAAGGCATGGGAATAAAAGTAAAAATCGATGAAGGAAGAAAAGTAAATCCCATTGATAAACTTCCTTCCTTGATATTTGATAGATGCTTAAATGGGCAATGTGAAAATAAAGCGATCTTTCTTTAGTTAAGTGTTTTATCAAGTATTTTATTAAGTGTAAATTTTGAAATGGGGTCATAACGGTCTCGCACTTTACCTTCTCTGTTAGTAGAAAAATTTAAGCAACTCAATTGTGTTAAAACGTCCTACATTGTTTTTTGTCTTGCAATAATGTATGTATTTACAGTTTTAGTAACTTTTCTGTTTTTTTTTTTAATTCTGTTGAAAAAATCCCTTTCAAATTTGGGTTCACTACCTTTACGCCAGGTTTAAAATTTTGTTAGGGGCGTTAATTGTAAAATTTTCTCAGTAGTTAAATGAGTTACGAAGCTTTTTTGTTCGAGAGACTGGATATAAATATCTATCAACTCTGGAATCTTCAACAAATACGTACAATTCTTGTTTCTATAAAAAATATGAAGGGGAAATATATTTTTTTTAATAGAAACTTAGAACTTACAATGTAAAATACCATCAAAGAATTACATTTATAAGCCAATTTTTCATCATATAATTGTGTAAACGTTTGTAAGAAAACAAAGGCCAAAAGACCCTTAAAATCCCTTCGAGAATTTTTCTCGTATGCATATTGAGACTCCACTATTAGCAGATGGTTACTATTATTTAATCATGCTCAGCACTCAGGGACATTGCGTAGCGAGAATTTCTTTTGCATGCCAACTTATATTGCGAAATAGGATCTTAGTTTATACAGTATCATCTGAAGGAACGGTCTTTAGGTCCCGTGATGGGATTCGAACCCACGACGTTTTACCTCCTTACTTCGCAACTCTTGTGCAGACACTCTAAACTCTGTGTTTAGCAATATACCTAACAAAATTTTATACACAGAAATATTCAGGAATAAACATGGTTAGCATATATATACGTGCTTACAAGGAAAAATTACAATGAAAATAGAATAGATTTATTTTCAATTATATCAATCTGAGTAAAATATATCAGAAATATATTTGTTTTTTCTCTGAATGCAGATTCCTCTGCTAACAATCTGTAGTAAGCAGCGATGTATTTTTAATTTGATCAGTAGACATTTTCCTAAAAAAGCGGATTCCACATATGATATTTTCAGGAGTCCCTGTTTCTGCCCTATTAAAGATTCGAGATAATATGACTGGGTTTATGAAATTGATCAATGTTTGTTATTTTCACCTTTTGCACAATACACTGTAGTACTTTTGAATTTGGGCTGAAGTCTATGAAAATAAACAGTTCATATCAATGTACTAGCAGATACATCTTAAAAGTATTCTTCCAAAATATCTTTACACCTGTATGTCTCAATTTTATTAAAATTTATTTTTCATAATCTGAAGAAGAAGAAAAAAAATACAGCCAAAATTAGCCGATATGTATTCATAAATGTTTTTATTGATATTTCTCTTAATAATTTAAGAATTCTTTTCGTTTTAACTACAGCTGTAGCGTACGTGAAGTATTAAAACTTTATCATAGATTTGCAGCATAAATGTTTATTTCCATTTTAAAATTCTCAATCTCTAGTAAAAGAGGTAAAGTTGACGAATAGTTATTATTTTCATAAAAATCATAAAAAGTATAAACTTAAAACAATTCAAATTGTACATGAATTGAACATTGTATAAACACGGAATCCCAGAAATTTTAGAGGTGGGATCAGGTGTCTACCAGTAAGGATCCTCTATTGACTGGACACCCCCACTGCGAAGACTATATGTATGTTTTGTTGAAGTAGATGGAACGGAAAATTTCGTTTAGAAAAAAAATCATCATCAACAAGATACATCGTACATACCGGTATTATCTAATGATTTGATCTATATTCAGATTGTACACTCCGTTTGTTTTGCTTATGCCCTCTCTTGTTTTCTTTCTCTTTCTTCATGTGTTCTTATCAGTAGTTATTATGATAACTGTCGTTTCTGAGGTTATATCTATCGTTGCTGTTGAGGGTATCCAATCAGAGAATTGAGTCAGCTTTATGATAACCTTATTCATTTCCTATCTTGTAAAAAAAGTTAATCTTAGTTAATTCCAGTCCCTTACGTACGCGGGTAAAGAACATTTCTCCATTAGAGCCGAGCAATTGTCTGGTGCCTTAGCAGGCCTTATCACAAGAGGCGCATTTCTAAAAATAAAGCAATCCATTCAATTTAATGTTTCTAGAATCTTTCCATGGTACAACATTATAATATGAAAGCAGACTGGGCCGGTGACTTTCAATTAGAGGTCTTCTTTTCGGATAAACTAGGGTGTGGGCTATTTTTTGAAAATCATTGGCACTCATAGCAATACCTTTTCTACAATGTATTTGATGAGATAATTTAGGGTAAAGCAAACTATTTTACATGCTGACAATAGTAACCTTGTCACTATTTTAAACATTAAAATTCGAAATCACACTGAGTTTTACAGAACTTATGGTATTTGGTCTTGAAGGTCCTCATGGCAATTTACGTGGCAGCATATTAGGGGAGCGAAAAATGTTACGGCTGATTCTCTTTCTTGTCTTCAGTGGTGTTGATTCAAACAAGACTTCCCAGAAATCGACCAACTACCTACGACTGTCTAAGAATCATTTCTTATACACATTCAAACATCGACCAAAGAACTGTTTAACCTTTCTGTAAACATTAAATACTATATCAGCCAGCATTGCAGCAGTTCGGCTTAATTGTTTTGCCAAGTGTACAAGTTTAATCAATGTTGAGCACCAAATTCCAAGGTCTATCTTTCATTTAAACAGTTCTTTTCAAGAAAATTCACAAAGTAATGGTTGTAATATTTTATTTTTGCAAAATCAATAGCTAATTAGATGCAATAGAAAATTTTTAAATAATCTGATACTTCCTTACTTAGTGTAGATTCAACTTTGACCGAATCATGAAATCCAAGGTTAGGTTAGGGACACACTAGGTGGAGAAAGTTTTTGAACATGGAAATATATTGTAAAAAACACTTATAACTCGGACGGACGATTTTTCTTCATTATAAGTGTACATGTAATCGTTCGGATCCTTTATTCCATGGGGTGAAAATGAAAATTCCAAAACCTTATTGCATATTTTTAGGAAACCATCTGTCATATTCTAAAAGATTATTTGAATTTTGCTTAAAATATACTAATAGATTGACTAAGAAGAGAGTGTGACAGATGGAGAGACAGACGGACGGACGGACCAGGTTTACGGCTTCAATATATAATATATGATATTATATCCAAACTTTTTTTAAAATTGGTCTTCTTCATCAGAATCGGTATTATTTTTTCAATTAATATACAGTTATAAAATAAAGCAACTTCATTTATATGTATAAAAAACACAAAGCAGAAAAAGGGTCAATGAAGGAATTTTATTGGCAAAACATGGGTAATAGTTAAGGATTTAAATTTTGAAACCCATTTTTAGTCTTAATTAACACGTTGCAATTCTCTGTTGAAGTTACAGTATTTAGTAACAGATATTCATATGGTACATGTACGTAGATGTCATAAAACATTTTTTTATATTGATCATTCGGGAACCTAATTTTTTTTAATCATGTTATGACATCTTCGTGCCATATGAATGTCTGTTACTAAATGCAGAGTAACTTTTGATTCTTATATTGTAAAGACCGGATTTTTGAAAATATTTATCAGTATTCTCCGTTCTCTGTATATAATATAAAAAAATCAGGATCACGTAAAGAGGTCAAAGGTCAAATATGGTGACATCTCTGGATTTATTTTGAAATTCTATTATATCTGAAATCGTCCGTATAATTTTTCTATATATATCATGATCACGTTAAGAGGTCAAAAGTCAAATATGGTGACATCTCTTTTTTGATTTTCAATTGCACTGGATTTATTTTGAAATTCTATTATATCTGAAATCGTCCGTATATTTTTTTTATATTTATATCATGATCACGTTAAGAGGTCAAAGTCAAATATGGTGACATCTCTTTTTTGATTTTTAATTGCACTGGATTAATTTTGAAATTCTATTATATCTATATATATATATATATATATATATATATATATTTTATTTTTCCTTTATATTTATTGAACTATACCGCTATCTATATATTTTACTATAATTTTAGTGCAAACAGTTTTCTTTCACAAGCAGGATTACACAATTTTGAAATAGATGGATTGGTACATATTTTAAAAAAATGCACTTTCTCAGGTCGAATGTGTGATTTCATAATCTTGCAGGCGTCTAATCGGTAAAATTTCACAATTTTTGTTAAAAATGCGCGGTTATATTCTATATTATATTAAATGCAGGTATTAAGAGAGAATTTGTATCTTATAGTAAAATATTTAAAAATTTAAAGAACATTTATCTATTGAGGTAGCTTTTACGACCTTATTTGTGAATACAGTCTATCCTTGAGTCATATTTTATCTGACATGTTTTAAAAGTCATTTCTTTTACACATATGACTAAAGAATGATCTGTCTATCTGAGTAATACAGCGGGGTATGACTGTTTAACAGGGAATGATTACTCCTCCATGCATCTGACCCCATTTCTGATGTTTCCAACGGTCCGTATTTTGTGTTTTTTGTATTTCATATTTCGTTATTTGATGTTTTAGCGGCACTTATAAGCTATGCTTTTTATAAAGTCACCTGCGTCACTGAGAATCTATGGTTGTAGGGGAACAAAAATTGTAAATTTTATGGTCCCCGCCTCACTTGGGCCTGAGGGGTGGGACAAAAAACCACTAAAATAAATGAAATCTTGAAAATTCTTCTTCTTTACTCCTGGACATCAAGCAGTCAAACTGTTGGCATGAATGTAATGAGCATTGACTCCTCTACCAAAATTGTGAAATTCATGGCCCAAGGGATCTTTAAGGAGTTCTAGTGTTAGAGCGGGGCTCTATTTATTATATAGTGAAACTGCATTAATTCTTTGAATATCTTCTCCTCTTCTTCTGTGTATTAAAAAACAAACTAAGTACATAGTTATGATTAGCAAGAGCGCCTCTTCGAAAATTGAGAATACTATGGTCCCAGGGTCAAGGGTTCTGATGTTAGGGCGAGGCTCTATTGATATATAGTGAAAATGCACTAATTCTTTGAAAATCTTCTTTTCTGCTTCTTGGTATGAAATAAAATATCTAATAGTAAGTACATGATTATGATGAGCAAGTATGCCGCTAGATAATTTTTAGTTTTATTGCCCAAGGGTCAGGGGTTTCAGTGTTATGGTCGGGCTCTATTGATAATATAGTGAAAATACATTGATTCTTCAAAAATCTTTTACCATGCTCCTATGTATTAAACCAATGAACTATGTACATACTTATGATGAGGAAGGATACCTCTTCCAAAACTGTGAATTTCATAGCCCCTGGGTAAGGAGTTTTGGTGTTAGGGTGGGGCTGTATTAATTATATAGTGAAAATGCATTAATATTTGAAAATCTTCTTCTCTGCTTCTGGGTATTTAATAAACACACTAAATGCATATTAATGATGAGCAAGAGTGCCTCTTCGAAAATTGAGAATTCTATGGCCCCAGGATCAGGGGTTCTGGTGTTAGGGCGGGGCTGTATTGATTATATAGTGAAACTGAATTCATTCTTTGAAAATCTTCTCTCTGCTTCTGGGTAAGAAATAAACTAACTAAGTAAATAGTAATGATGAGCAAGAGTGCCTCTACCAAAAGTGTGAATTTCATGGCCCCTGGGTCAGGGGTTCTGGTGTTAGGGCGGGGCTCTAATGATAATATAATGTGAAAATTCATGTATTCTTTGAAAATCTTTTCCATTGCTTCTAGATATTATGTCGATGCTCGTGGTATATATGTAAGACTCTTAAGTGCGATGGTGACGCCAAAGTCCGATGGTCTCGCCAAATCCCGATGGCCTGCGCCAAACCCGGTTGGCTCGCTGTCTTTACGGAACCCAAAGTCCGATGGTTACGCCAAAGTCCGATGGCTCGTTTCCTATGAGACGCGCGACGCTAAAGTGCGATCATGGTCTGACACGCCAAAGCCCGATGATGCGGAGGAGCAATTAACGTTTATGACGTCACAATAGTCCGATATGATGATGTTATTCTGCATTCAAAATCCATTGATGCAGTATTTGTCTCACATACATTTTTACGGTTAGTCCTCGCACACTATTGGACTGATTTAGATTAGTCCTGCACGCACCTATGATATTAAGGTTAGAGTTGATACTCATTGTTCGACTGATAAGTCTTAGTTTCGAAACCTACATCCAAAAGACGACGGTTAGTCTTTGTATTTATGATATTTTGTATTTATTCATTGGCATGGAGCGCGGCCTCGCATTTTTGCGCAGTAGAACTATGACATCATAAACTTTAATTGTTTTTTACGCCATCGGACTTTGGTGTGTCAAACCATCGGGGTTTTGCGCAGACCATAGGACTTTGGCGTGACCATCGGACTTTGGAGTCCCATCGCACTTTGGAGTCCTACATATGTATTTATGATGAAGAAATGTGCATCTAGAAAAATGTTTAATTTCTCATGGTCAGGGGTTTGGGGGGGGTGGGGGGGTTAACAGTACATAGTCTGAAAATAAATTAATGCTTTGAAAACTGCTCTGTGTTATTAATCAACCATTTATGATGAAATAAAATTTATGATAAAATTTCCAAAAACTTTGAAATATGTTGCCCAATGTTTAGTGGTTCCTGTGGGTTTCGTGCACGACTGGTTATAAAGTGGAAATGCATATTCTCTTTGTTACTCCGATCTAAACCTGGGTATTATCTAGTAGTAACTAGAGTAAGCATTCTAAGTGTATAATTCTGAAAAGCAATAGTGCCTACCTGTAGCTCCGATGCAATTTCTAGGCCGGTAGACAAATATTTAATTTAAAGATTCCCTAGCATATGTTTCATTAATTTGATCAAATAAGGATTGTAAAATTAGATGTTAATATCATTATACTTATGTCCTTTCCGTGTCTTTCTTACCAGGAGTCATAACATCACGTGTCGTTTTTGAGGTTCCTACAATCTCTCTTGTTGAAGGCAGTGGTGACATTGATCTGTCCCATGTTACTGGTGCAGAACTCAAAACTTCAGTCGCAATCCCTGTTGATGTTGCTGGTTGAGTAGCTGTAGAATCTAGAAAAGTTGTTTTTATCGTTTTTCCTGATGAAGAACTCAAAACTTTACTCACTGTCTTTTTTTATGTTGTTAACTGAGCTGCTGTCGATTCTGGAAAAGTTGGTTTTGTTTGTTTTCTTGTTGCAATTTCTGTTGTTGAAGGGGATTTGGTTGAAAATACTTTTGAAGTTGTTATTTTTATTCTAGGTTTGGATTTTCGAGGATATGACTTTTTAGTTGATGATGTCCTTGACGTTTTTATCGCCGCAGCTGTCGTTATTATCTTCGACAATCTTAATGTTGTTGCTAAAGTTGTCGGTCTTCTTGAAATCTTCGAGACTGTTATTAAATAAAGAATATGCACAAAAATAGAAAAGAAAAATAAAGCTAAAGAGAAGTAAGTAATTTTCTTAATTTCTTATCACTGACAATAAATTACAAATCAGAGGCAGATTATCATAGAAAAATTATAGTTATGAAAAATGATACATATAAAAATAAAAGTCTACACAAATCAACACATAGGGCGCCAAAGGACTGGAGATATTATGCAACACGTGTACAAAAAATAAATGACATACCACTAGTAGATATATTTTCAAATCATAATTGAAAAGCAAACCGTCGATTCAAATGTTTCATTTATTCTTGACATATCACCTGTAGAGTGTGTGTGCATTATAACATTTAGGTTATGTTATTTTGATACCTAAAAATGATTTTGCAATTTTCATTAAAATATCAGATGGTATAAAATATTATTAAATACAGAGAAATTGACAAGAATGATTTAGATACTTACCTTTAAGATGTAGCCGAAAACCTTTACCCGTAAATATGTCGAAATTCGAGAAAAAAGTAATCATTACTTTGTTCCCTCTTGCTACTTTATTTGTTGTTCGTCTCCCACATTGTTTAAAGAGCAAGAAGTTAGTGTTTGTGACTTCCTCTATCTAGTAAAAATAGTTGTTCAACTTTACATTACAATTGGGACACAATTTACAATTTTTTTTCGCTTTAGAGATATTAATTTCTATCATTATTTATCACTTTAATATGAGACTTTGTAAGATATAAACTCTATATGTATATACGTACGATGGTTGATCAAAAAGTTATGTTACAACTTCGCTAAAATTGCCTAAATTAACTTAATTATACATGCTGGAAGCTATTTGTATTTCAAATCAGTCCTGAAAAATTGAATTCAAAACGATTTAAACTTTTCAAAATATCGAATTATATATAAAGTGGGATTAAGGTAGTCGCCACACTTATGTAACGTCGTATGGCGGATATGCTCCGTCAAACACGTAAACGCTTCCCCTTCTTTTTATTGAAGATTTTTGAGATTCAGTAACACATTCACATAATTCACTTTCTTTAAGAATCATTGGCAACAATTATACACTCACTTCATTTATAATGTAGTCCTTTATCAAACTTTTTTAAACAGTACCATAAGACATAATTAAAATTCTCGTATAGCTCTCTTTTTTGACAAAGTCAGTCACCATTGAACGTTTCCGCCCGAACTCCTATCTTTCGGTCTTCCTGTCCTCTGCAGATCATTCAAAAACCCATGACCCGCCAAAAAACGCTGAAACCATTTATAAACAAGTCTCTTATTTATATTCTTTCCTCTGTGACTCTGATTTATCATCGCAGCTGTCCCTACTGGCGATTTCCCGATTTGGGGGTGGAGGAGGGACGCATGACAGTTTGATTCGGCGTTTTATTCACTTTGACAGTTCCTATGTTCAATACATCAGATTAAAACAACACTGTTTATGATCAAAAATAGCAATGGCGTCTTTTAATTTTAACAAAAGACTAAAAAATGTCGTAAATTTTGTCTTTTGAAATATTGGGGATTAGACGCTTTATTACATTTTATATATACTTTTTAATCTGTTTGTATTTTTTCATTCTAACAATATGCACTTTAAAACGAGACGTTAAGTTGTAACTCGGCGACACCCCCTATGTTGAATGTTTTGAACTCCTATAAAATAAATTCAATTAAACATTATTAAATGAAATTTTCAATTTTGATTAGCTTTATTCTTTAGTACATCTTATTTAAGATTATATCATATAATATTTGATAATATGACGCCAAATATTAAAGATATGACGACAGTGACATTACTTTTGGATCAGTCCTCGTATATCAAATTTCGTTATGTTCTTATACATTTTAAAGATTGTTTCAATTTTTCTCTAAATAAAAACACTTAAGATATTTTTATTTTTGAAGAACCAAGATAAACAAACCCCAAAAAAGCCCCTGTCCAGTATAAATATCTAGCCTGTCGATTTTCGTTTTAAAATTTTTAATTTACATTTTCTAACGTATATTGTTTATCGCAGAAACCTTCAAGTAGTCATAACATGCATATCCTGCAGTACGGTGCACATCTAATTCTATACTGATATTTATCTCCTCTGTTATGTCAGGTGCTGTCACTATCCACGTATAAGTTGTGTCCCTTTCATAGTTTATCCATGGATATCCTGGGGACTCTATCGTTATCTCCTCAGACAAAGGGAGATTTATTTTCTGTGATATAGTGTGAACTCCGAAAGAAATATCTAAATTATGAATTAAAAATTACAGTAAAATATATTTACGTAGAAAACATAAACTATAATACAAAATTTTATATTTTCATTGTTCAAACTATAATTCCAATGTCTTGTTAAGATTATATCATTCATATGTTGTTGAACCCAAATATACGAAGATTGTCCGCTAAAATAGTGGATAAAGCTTTTTATCCAATAATAGGCGAATTAAGATGAAATTTTCAACTATTTTAATACTTATCAGATTTAAAAGCTTTTTTTTATTTTTAATTTATAAAATATAAACTAAAACTGAATAAAAATTTTATTATGCTTGAATGTGCACAGTGTACGGTCTTAATGCACAAATTAAATAAATCAGGGTTTCATTAGAGATTACATACCCGGTAAGTGTTTTTGTTGTTTTTTAACGTTCCTTTCGAGAATTTTTCACTTACACGGAGACGCCAATATTTACCGGTGGAGGGTTTCAAATTTTGACCAAAATTCGGTACTCAGGGCCATTCGGTTGTGAGGGATTTTTTTTGTGTGTCAACACCTACTGCGATACGCGACACGGGGTCTCAGGTACGGCTTCCACGTTCTACAGTGGAGTTCGAATCAGCGACGTAAGGATCAGAGAAGACGTTCTGACCACTGAGCCACGCGGGTGACAAGAGAATACATATGTATTTAATGGAAATAGAAGTATTAAATTGATGAGCCTGGGATAACATTTTCGTTTTTAATCCACTATTTATTATGCTGTTTTTTTGTTTTAAGGATGTACAACACACCTACCCCCAAAAATTCCTGTCGTTTAATTTTCGTTATTTTTATAAATTTAGTACATGGCTTTATCTACTGCATGTATGCATATTTTGGACAAAATCGTTCGAGTGGTTTTTGGACAGGAACTTCCGAAAGTTACCCCCCTTTAGTTGTTTACAAGGAGAGAAAATTTTTAATCAATGAACTACTTAAACCTTGATTTTCAATAAAACCTGTTTAGATATAAATGTCAAATTTCATTGATTTATTCCTTTAACCATTTAACACAAAAACATAGTCATCTTTTTGATATACATATCATCAAAATAATTTTTAAAGACCTTAAACTAAAAAACTATGAATTTTCTAAGCCTTAAAAATTGCGTATTTTTCAAATAAAAAAATTTTTTGTGAAAAAACCTGTCGTTTAATTTTGGTAAAAAACTTTCTTTAGGTACCTGGTAGTAAAAATAATCTTCATGAATTTTTGTATAATTTTTGTTCGACCAGTTTTGATTTAATAGCGGAAAATTACCCCCTCCCCCTTTCTCAATAAATCACGTTCCCGCGCGTCTTTCAGACGGGGGTCGATCACTTTGTTATATGAATCTACTAATACACATTAAAAAAATTAAATTGGAATATTGCTTTTGCTTCACAAATATATTAACTTACAAATTTAAAAGTTCTTATATGTAAAGCCTATTTAAATGTAGATTTTTAGGCAATTTTTGAATACCCCTATCATCCCCACCCCTTCCTTTTTTGCGTCGCAGACCATTTAGCGTTTGACGAAACGTCGTTTACGGTGCAAATATACTGGTATTTCGTCAAGAATCCCGGAGGTATGCATTAGTTTTTAAATTCATGAATGCAGAATAAATAATGACTACTCTCTTTATATGTATCAGGAAAAAATTACTGAAAGATTTTAATGTTTAGTCCATATACGTATGCATTATGATTCCATATCACATGAAACCTGGATACGAATTCAAGTTTTGTTGAACTTGAATATGTTGATTTTTAATTTTATTTCTTTAATTTTATTCATTATAAAAATGGTGTATGTTCAACTCTTCTGTGATATAAATGGAATAATTGTAGTTTCTACCATGTCATTATTTCAAACGAGACAGTATGTGGCCGTGGGGATACATCGACACTTGCATTAGGCTAGATCATAGATGTACATACACCCCTCGTGATATTGTACGCATTTCTTTCAATGTCGTCGCTTCTAAAGTTAAAATGAAAATTCCGTATTCGTCCACATTAACTTCAAAATATCAAACATTAAACTCTTCATCTATTTCAATTTATATCAAATCCCACATTGAAATGCGAACCGACATTGTTGACAGAAAGTCAAAGTTACGATTTGCTGCAAAAGAATATTCATAAATGCAGATAATTTCAGTACACGTGAACAATAGTCTTTTTCTTTTCAATTCTATACTTACATTGTGTATATGAGGTCTATAGTATTCAATTGTCGGATTTATCAGGTCTTACTGTAAATGTATCTGATTCTGTGGAAAACCGTGAAAAAAGGGAGGAAAATAAACATCTCCTACATTTTCAGAGTTGTTCCTCTTTGAACAGAAAGGGTCTGAGAACAACATCGATTTTACATTGTAAAACGTTTATTGTTTATTTATTGTTGTTTTATTCAAATAAAGAAGAAAAACAATATTTATATCGTGTATGCACAAATTGTAATGAAGACCATTAATCGGAATGTTATATAACCAATTGTACATAATGAGAATTTCGGCAATGTAAAATAAAATTTTCAGAATAAAAAAAATGCTGCGCTTTGATCAAAATTACAATTTATTGTATATAAATTGAAATGAAATAAACATTAAGGTATGGTATTTAATGTCTTGCTTTTTAAGGAGTTTAATCGGGTTAATTAAAAAATATACTTATTGATAGTATGGTACACACAATCACAGCCAAACCCCATATCCTAATTTTCTTTCATGATTGATATAAATCGGGATCGTTTTACTCGTCGTTTTGACGCTTTATTTTTGACGTTAAACTTGACGTCACGTCAAACGTTCAATGGAAATCGCAAGAGTTATCTCCCCCAGTGTGTTGTACGTCTTTAAATGACAAGGCATTTGCCTTATTTTTGGCAGTTCCCGAGCATTTGAAACACAACACCTGAAAATGGCGAGGTTTGATGAGGTTACTAGTGCGGTGCACCGGAGAGCAGTTCAGTCTGATTTAGATGTAGTAATGACGCCCTAGAAGAATTTAAATTGTTACTGAAGAAAATATAATTATATTACTAGAAGTTTAGTATACATGTGATATTTGAGTTCTTAGTTGAGCGTTTTGATTCAGTTCCCGGATAGAACAAAATATAGACAAACTGCTATGATAATAGTGAAAGACGCTGTTACTGTGGACCGTCGATGTAAGATTGAATATTTTGGTGAATGGTTCTGATACTACTGTCCATATCTTACATGTTTCCTTGACTCTTTATAGGGAAATAAAGGAAAATTCAAATACATATATGTGCAACAATAATAATTCTGAATTTAACTGGGACTCATTTAATCTTTTTTAAGCAAGAAGAAACGTACGTTGCTTTAGAAACTTTGACGTTATGACCCCTGCGCCTTTAGGCAATACGACACATAGCATAAAATCTCATATTTTGTTTATTTGTGCATATATCTATTTGAAATCAACTACTATTTGCTATATATATTGAAGAAAAAAATGCACTGAAGAGGTGTGAAAATATTTAAATGCAGTGGTGATAAATTTCACTCTAAGCAATTTTCAACAATTTTACCGGACTGCCCTCGTAAGGATAATTTTTTTTGCATTGAAAATGCAAATTAATATTTGTACACCATTCAAAAATTTATACAAATGAAAATTTTGAAAATCGCAAGAAACATACAAAAATCCTTTGATACTTACTGAAACAAAATGTAGCAACTACTGACACATAAAATAACTTGACAGTAAACATGTTTTCTTCTGATAGGATTCTTAATAATTTATAAAGATCTAGCCTCGTTACAATGTACATTTACAATCTATATATATATTCTTAAATGGGGAAATGAATAATTTGATTGGTTGAAGGTACAGGAATTGAATCAAAGGTCACACTGATTTTGATTTCTGAGGTCAAATGCGTTGATAGTGTTTCACATGTGAATAGGCTAGTATACATTTAGTTGACAGTATTGATTGATTGATTGATTGTATATTGTTTAAGCGTCCCTATTGAGAATAAACTAAGATACAATAAAGACTAAGAGGGAGCATATGCGGTCAATTTTACTCTGTGTTATCAAGAAATTATTTTCTTCTAGCCTTAAAGCTATCAAATCAAGAAGTTTGCTGTATGTAGTACATCTGCACGTAAAACGGTTTCTTCTGCTCAATATTAAAAAAAAAACAAGAGATGTTCACTAAACAGGTGATTGTATTAATTTCCTTATTCTTTAAATGTTCCATGCATAAAGTATAAATAAGCAGGATTTTCTAATGAGTTCCCACGTTTCTTGTACCTTTTCCTTTTAAAACCAAGGCATGGGAATAAATGTAAAAAAAACATTGAAGGAAGAAAAGTAAACCCATCGATATACTTCATTGATATTTAATCTGCTTAAATTAAAGTGCAATGTGAAAATAAATGGATTGAACTATCTTTACCTAAGTGTTCTATTAAGTGTGAATTTTGAAATATGAGGTTATGACAGTCTTTAACTTTGCTTTCTCTGTTAGTAAATATATTTAAGCTACTCAATTGTGTGAAAACTTTTACCTACATTTCTATTTTTACAGCAATGTATGTATTTACAGTTATAGTAACTTTTGTGGGTTTTTCAATTCGTCACGAAAAATGTCTACGTAACATGTCTGTGTGATTTACATACCAATTATATTCACACAAAACTTGAAAACATTCCTTAATGTATTCTCAACTCTATATGATAAGGTTATAGGTAGCTTAAACAAGACAAATCTGATCTCAGAAATTTCAGAGGTGGGTTAGGTGTCTAGGAGTAAGCGCCCTCTATTGATCGAACACACCCGCTGTTAACATTATACGTATTGTCGAAGAAGATGGAGCGTTCCGTTTTGAAAAAAAAAACATTACCAACAAGATACATTGTTCATATTATTTAAAGGTTTGATCACTTAAGATTTTAAAATTAGTTTGTTTTGCATATGCTCTCTCTCTCTCTCTCTCTCTCTCTCTCTCTCTCTCTCTCTCTCTCTCTCTCTCTCGCTTACCTGTAGTTATACGTTATAACAGGCGCTGTTTCTGAGGTGCCCTCTATCGCTGATGCTGATTGCAGTCATCATAAACTGTACAAAGTTTATCGTGTAAAACTCAAAAATTTCAATCAAAATCTCTTGAGTAGCCGTCAAATTCGGGACATTGGTTAATATGTACTTCTTGTAAATTCTTTAATTAAAGATGTTTTTCTAGAAAGATTTCCTCATTTTGTTTGAACTCTAGGTTTCGTTTTTTGAAAGAATGATTTTTTGTAGTTTTCTTTGTCACTTTTTTTTCTCTGCAATGTTACAACGCGATACGTAATAACTAAGCAAAATGTAATAAACTGAGATTATTGCATTTTGTTTGATCTCAACGCATAAAATCAAAAATGCAAAATGATCTGATAAAAAAAGTCGATATGCTTGTTCTGCAAGTCAACGATAGGACAAAATGATATTCCATATATAGGTATTAACTATTTTGTTTAATGAGAAACATGAGATTATCTATGTATTTTCAAAATGCAAACCAAATTTTATTTTTATTTCGTTTCAATAAATAAAACATTTTTTCTTAAATTTTCATTTTATCAAATGACCCATTTGTTATAAATATATTCAACGATTTCTTGATAGTAAAAACATAAGAAAAGGGTGTAATCAAATGTTGAACCCGCTTTTGATTGGTTAGTTTGGATCTGAATTTCGAAACTCGAATTTCGAATCTCGTATTTCGAAACTTGAATCTCGAATTAGCCTTCTGGGCTTTCGTATTGATATCTTTAACAATGGAATCGTAGTTGTTGCCCAAGTTGTCTTTATTGTTGAAATCTTCGATACTGTTACAGATAAGAAAAGTATTTTCTCCGTTATGTAACCGAATAAATAGAGACAATGTATACTTTAAAAATGCAGAATTGTAAATACTCATTATGGTGAGAAATTGAAAATTAAATAATCGTAGTTATAAAATTTAAATCAACCACTTAAAGGATGCAAATGTATCAAAATTCAAACTTAGCTGGGATTTTAGAAGATGAAGAGTCTGTTGATTAGAACATTATGAATTCCTTGTATAGAAACATTAGTTATCCAAACTAGCAACAAAATCACTGGTTTCTCTATTTCAAGCTTATACAGCTTGTCAAACGAAATATGGTGACTTACAGCTAAAAATATATACGGCATTCCGATGTTAAGGCTCTGTCACAAATTATTTTGATAAGATTACTTTAAATGGTTTTTCAACCGAGTCATTAATTTTTTATGAAATTCAATACCCACTTATGAAAGTAAATCAAAATTCAATGTTTTCAATCTATTATGTTTTCATATTTTAATTTTAAATTTTTTTTTTAATTAATACGTGGTTAAGTTTTAAACTCTTTGCTTTATTTTTTTTAATTGATATGGGATCATCTTGTTGACTGTGATGTGCATTGCTGCAGAAAAATCATACTGTTATAAATTCATAAAAGATATCAGATTTATATCCATTTACATACATTTTTACAAGAATGTGATAAGATATTGACCTTTGTTACATAATGCCATTATACACCTCTTATTTTTCTTTTTGATCGGAAATGGGTCTCCTATAACAAAACGTGGACTTTGCTATCATAATCATATAATAAGCGGTGACATAATTTTATGACTTCATTTCATGTAATCGACTGTCAGGAGGGAAAATCTTGCTTTAAAAATGTATATTTAAAAGGCCCAGAGGAAGAAAACTAAGAAACAATAAAGATTAAAGATACTGGGAAGCATTGGCTTCCTATTTTACGCAACCTTAACTAGAAGTGTCATTTTTTGCTTTTATCCTGAACATATTTTTTTTTAAAATCCACTAATCCACTGGACTTGAAATACCTACTTTGATTTATGATTGTTAAAAACAATGAAATCAAGTCAGAAGAAGTCTTGCTTTAAATTGGCTTATGTTCTTGGTATATCTACATACAATAAAATTCGTTTTTCACACATCTTTCCTTCAACCAAATTGGGAAACTTTTATTGGTAACTTCACGTTTATAGACTTTGATAATTATCCCCCATAAACCCGCCCTTGTATATGGAAACAAGAGATGTTACGATTAACGCGTGGTCTAATTAATAAATTTCCTGAATATCTTGATATTTCCTACATGGAGTATAAATCAGCAAAATTTTCTAATCGATTTCCCACGTCTCTTGTAACTTTATTTCGAAACTAAGGCATGGGAAACAAAAAAGTAAAAACAGCAAAGGAAGAAAATGAATTCTATAACTATCTTGATATTTGATCGCGATACACTAATGCAATGTGAAAATAAAACGGATCCAACTTTCTTACTAAAGTGGTTTTACAAGTCTTTTTTGTTAGAAATCTTCTTTTTTCTTTTAAAACATCAGAAGAAATTGGAAAAACAAGTCCTAATAAATATACTTTTAAAAATCTTGTAAAGCAATTTACAAAGAACAATTAATATATGCCAGCTGGTGCATTTTATCAATTTATTTTTACCACTTCTACTTCTGATTGTTATTCGGAGATATAAACAAATTTACTAGTATATAATCTCAAATCTAGCAAATTAATAATGAATAAGATGTTTATTCTCAAATCAAAGAAGGATATGGAGATAACGAACAGTATTCAATATCAAAGTCCATAAAACATTACAAAGCAAACACAGAGGTGGGATCAGGTGCCATGGAGGAGTAAGCATCCCCTGCTGACTGGTCACACCCGTCGTCTGCTCCTTGTCATGATTGGGAAATAACGGAAAAATCCGTCGTCTATTCAGTGTATAAATAATGGACTAACAACTAGTATGAAAAACGTCAGTCAGCATTTGATTAAATTATAAATAGTATTTGCTGATAAAGTCATTGTACCGACCATAGAACTTACGAAATGATGACTTTAAACGAGACTGCTGATATTCTTGTTTCATCAATTTTCTTGTCAATAATTTACCTCGTTTTAGAAATTGTTCATATGTATAACATGCTCTTGCGTATTGAATCAAGTGAGATATATATACTCCGTATGCAGGTGATGAAGGTATATTGCTGCATAAGTAAGGGGAGTTGACGATAGAAAAGTTAGTTATCATGTTTATCATAGAGCTTGGTTGTTAGATTACCATTAACGTCTTTTTCAAGACTTTGTCAGACTCTGTGGTATCTTTTATCGATCTCAAGCTAACCGGGATATATCGTATCGAAGTAGGAATGGAAATTACCTTTTTTAATTGACAATACATCGTCGATATACTAGTATCACAGCAAGTGTTTTCTTCTTTTCACGCATAAGATTTAGCACAAATTCTGCTATGAATACAAAAATAGGTCTGCTAATAGGAGAGCGCAATTGGTACCCGTGTGAATTCCAATAGATTGCTGGAAGCCATGGTCTCCAAAACCACATAGATATTGTTAATCAGAAACTCAAGCATCTTTTTGATGTTAACTTCAGAGTACTTGTGTGTGCAATCAGAAAGTGTTTGAACCAAATAATTTTGCAAATGACCAATGACCAGTTAAGTAAATTTACGAGTACCATTTAAAAAAAAAAGCTGTCAATGATATCAAAAAGTCTGGACTTTAATTCATCGTGGGGAATGATTGTGTATAAAGTTAAAAAGTCTAAATTCTAAGGTACTCCAATCCTCAATTTCTGAAAATCAATCATTGACATATTGAAAAAGCTCTGAATTTTCAAAGTAACGTGTTTTTACCCATAATAATTCTTCAAACTTCATCTTTCAAGTTAATCATATTAAAAGAGAAAGTAAATCTCAAATATATTTTCAGGAATTGCAAATAAAAAACATCTGCTATGTATTTTCCAATTCGAATTTGATCAATTAACACATTTTTAAAATAAAAATCATAGGTATCCAGGCTTTTAAAGAAATTCCGCAATTTTTATACATAGAAATAATGTACATTGATTTGTTTTATTTACTCCAATCATTACCCCTCGCCCAGCTGAGTCTACCTCTTTTACTGCCCTTACCAAAGTAAAATTATTGCAGCAATATTGCTGCTATATTGCGGCTACATTGCGGCAACACATTTTTGTCACCAGAAACAAGCTTTTGGGTTAGTGAAATATCATCGCTAGCTGCAACAACTTCTGGTGACATTCTGGCAATACTGCCCAAAAAAATGAAATATCACCGCTAGCTGCAACAATTTCCGGTGACATTCTGGCAATACTGCCACATAAAAACTTTCTGGCAACATCTAGCATTACCCATGAGCCATTTGTTGAGCATGCTCAGTTATTTACTTCCTCTTTTTAAATAAAGTGGAGGGAATTCAAAGGCAAGCATGTTTTGCTTCATTACTGACTTGTATCAAGTTAATTACAGTTGTTAATTGTGTACAGTGGGATTAGACAAGATGAGTAGTAAGACTGCATAATGTGGAATGACTAGAAAAAAAGAATTTCAGCAGAATTATAGGAATGTCTATTCTATTTCCATATCATCAGACTTGGTGAGTCAAAACCAGTATATTCTTTTTGAGATGAATGATTCTATGGAGATAAAATTGGAAAAATTATATGTGTTTCAACTAGTGCTGGTGATGCATGCATACTAGACTTGTATGTCTATATATCCTAGAGCAGCAGGAACAGATGAATTAAAGCATATGTTATTTGAATTCAGAGTTGCTGGACATTTTCACAGTGGCATATTAATAATGTTTCTATAAACATGCCTCAATAGATCGGGTGCGCATATTGTTTTTGTCCTGTCTGTTTGTTTGTAAACTTTAACCTTCACCTTAACTTTTGAACCAATGAGAGATAAAGATTTCATATTTGGTATGCATACTTCACTAAGTTCTTTCAAATGACATTAAGGTCAATGACCTTGTGACCTTGACTGTGACCTTTATGCTAAAAATAGATTTTCGAATATTCACCATAACTTTAAAATCATGAAAGATAGAGACTTTTTATTTATTATGCATAATTCACCAAATTAGTTTTTTCAAAAGACACGTGAAGGTCAATGACCTTGTGACCTTGGCTGTAACCCATATGCTTAAAATAGATTTTTTGAACCTTGGACATAACTTTGAGCCATAAAAGATAGAGAACTCATATTTGGTATGCGCCCTTCACTAATTAAGCTCTTTCAAATAACACCAAGGTCAATGACAATTTGACCTTAACTGTGATTCAATTATGCTAATATAGCCATTTTCATCCTCTGCCATAAATTTTGAACTATAAGAGATAGAGACTTCATAGTTAGTATGCATGCTCCACTAATAAAGATCTTTCAAATGACACCAAGATCAATGAATTGTGATCTTGACTGTGACCCATATGCTATAAATAGCTTTTTCAAACTTTATTGCCATCAGGTGCATAGTGACTTTCCCAAACATATCTTGATTTTCATTACGATGATCAACACAATTTTCTATCCGTTCAAAGAATAGCAGAAGTAGCTAATTCTTATTGACCCTGTGGCTTGCTATTGTTTGTTATATTCCTCAGCACAGTTTGTTAATTGTTAGATTGATAGATCATTATTTCTATTAATTACCAACTTAATTATGTAGTACTGTAGTGTTGCCCCAATATTGCTACAGCACAATCTGAAATAATACATGTACTGCAATTGCTTTGCAGCAACATTGCCGCAACACTTTTCTGGCAATATTGCCGCAAAACTAATTTACATACGAAAAACGATATTGCGGCAATATTGCAGCAATATTGCCAGAATGTTGCTACAATATTGCTGCAATATTGCCGCAACACTTTTCTGGCAATATTGCCGCAAATCTAATTTACATACGAAAAACGATATTGCCGCAATATTGCTGCAATGTATTGCCAGAATGTTGCTGTAATATTGCAGCAATATTGCCAGAATTTTGCTATAATATTGCTGCAATATTGCCGCAACACTTTTCTGGTAATATTGCCGCAAATCTAATTTACATACGCAAAACGATATTGCGGCAATATTGCCAGAATGTTGCTACAATATTGCTGCAATATTGCCGCAACACTTTTCTGGCAATATTGCCGCAAATCTAATTTACATACGAAAAACGATATTGCCGCAATATTTCTGCAATGTATTGCCAGAATGTTGTTGCAATATTACGGCAATAATGCCAGAAGATGTTGCCAGAAGGTGAATATTTTGGTAAGGGTGACCCTCCCCGGCAAGAATCCACATGCCTGAAATACAGGTTACCAAAGAGGGTATTGAAAAATTGCTGAAAAACCTGAAAACAGACAAAGTAGCTGGCCCTGATCAGATTCCACCCATCTTACTAAAACAACTGCACCAAGAGGTACGCCCAGTCATCCAGATCATCTTTCAACTCTCCTTTGACACAGGTACATTACCCAGAAAGTAGTGAACCGCTAATGTTAGTCCATTATTTAAGAAGGGGGAGAGATCAACCCGGCCAATTACAGACCTATATCCCTTACCTGTATACTGTGCAAAACTATGGCGCATATTATAACATCAAACTTGGTAAGACATTTTACACAAAATAACATCCTATATGATCTCCAACATGGATTTATGGAGCGACGGAGCTGCGAAACCCAGCTGGTGATACTAGTAAATGAGCTTGCACGTAACGTTAAATACGGTCAGCAAAGCTTTTGACAAGGTCTCACACAACAAATTACTTTTAAACTACATGAGTATGATGTTGGAGACCGAAACCTAGCATGGATCAAGGGGCTCCTCAGTAACCATACCCAGAGGGTAGTTGTAGATGACGAGTTCTCCACATCCATCCCCGTTATATATGGGGTCCCTCAGGACTCTGTCCTTGGTCCCATCCTTTTCCTCGCTTATATTAACGATTTGCCGGAGCTTGAGAAGTCATCTACATTACTATGGATAGACAGGGATGTCAGTCAATGCTCCAAGAGAACCTCAAGCAACTAGAGAACCTTTTGGGACATTGAATTCAAACCAAGTAAGTGTCAGGTTATCAATGTAACGACATCCAGATACCCCATTCGAACCAACTACATACTTCATGGTCAGGTATTATAGACTAGTGCCTCTTCAGCTTGGTATCTGCGTGTCGATATATCAAATGACCTGAATTGGAGTAAGTATATTAGTCGGGTCACAAACAAAGCCAACAGCTCCCTTGGCTACTTACGCAGAAATTTACCGACCAGAAACCAACAGCTTCGGTCAGCAGCATACAAAGCAGTGGTACGTCCACAGCTTGAGTATGCTGCGAATGTTTGGGACCCTCATTTGGTTACACTTATGAACCAAGTTGAGGCCGTACAGCGCAGACCTGCGAACATCAAGAGTTAGTGTCTCATATATGCTACAAACCCTAGGTTGGCGAAGCTTACAACAAAGGAGGGCAGATGCAAGGCTTGTACTTATGTATAAGATCGTACATGGACTAGTAGCCATCCCCTCAGTTCAGTCATTTCCCCCAAGTAGGACTACCCGTTCATCTCATTCCCTCACTTTCGTCAGATACAAACTACAAAAAATGTCTATAAATATTTTTTTCCCTCCTTCAATAGTTCAGTGGTACAGATTGCCAGGCAGTGTTGTCTCATTTCCAGATGTTGAACATTTCAAACTGGAAGTGAGTAAACTGAATCACCCCAGGCCTTAATTATACATGTATTACAGTATTTTTGTATTTTTTAACTACAAATACTGTTTTTCTAAACTTTTATCTTCACTTATAACTTAAAACTGTTCCCTTTTCACCGCCTTGAAATTGACTTTTCTTTACTTTTTTTTTATATCTTTTAACCAGCTGCGCACCCTATTCAGAGTACTCAAAATTTGAGGGCGAGTAGTGTCGAGAGATAGGTAGATAGTTAAAAAGCAATGACTTTCGTAAAATTTGTCAATAGAAGTGTATTTCAAACTGCAATTCCTTAATAAAAACAGGTGGGGTATATACGTACTTCCTTAATATGGGAAGCATTATTTAACACTTTATAATATTTACGTTTTGGTCTGCTATACCTATTTAAATAATATTTGTTGATAATTCTGGACATCATTTCAAGACACTCGTAGACCTTTTCATTCCTTTCTGTTTGACACTATATGCAACCCCAGATGGTTACCTTTAACGGTTTCTATTGTATATTTAAATACAGTTTATTCCTTGGTTTGTATCATTTCTAGCTTTATGGAATCCAACTTCCCAAAAAAAGAAATGAAATAAAAAGGGTCCTGAATAAGATATTGGTTGATAAAATAAAAACAAAAAGTCACTTTTTAGCATTTATATACTTTATTAATTCAGGATTTTGTTCTAATCATCATCCTGGATGTTTTCATGTTCTCTCGTGATGTTCCCCAGTGTAAATGAGTGATTGACTTTTACTAATTGTTTTCCCGTATATTGTCCATTCAGGCTAGAGTACGAACTGTTGTTGTACCACCAAGCACCACGCTGATAGTTATTTGCACATTGACCACCATACTTGTCATTATCACTGTCCTTTGTTGAGAACGGCATTCCATTTAAGCTATGGCTACCAGTTATGAAATCTCCTTTAATGAGAATAAAAAAGATATTGTATGAAGTGTTGCAATTTGTATATTCTGAATAAAATACAAACAAATATAGCATGGCTTGCGGGGCAAAATTAGACAAAAAAGCACTTTAACCTGACAAATTTATAAAGGAATAATACACATTTGTGACATAAAGAGTTATCTATCTTATCAAAGTATCAATATACATTAAGACCTAAAATGATTTATGAATATTTTGGTAATTTTTACAGTAATAATGAAGCATTACTGTATACATGGTTACTTTCGCCCTTTCATACTTTCAAATTTACTCCGTTTAAAATTCGCCCAGTCATAGTTTTGTTTAAGAATTTATTCTGTATTCTTTGAATTCACCCTGTTATAAATTCGCCCAAAAAGGGCGAAAGGGTTAAAATAAAACTGGGGCGAAAATTTTCCCTTAAACAGAAATACTTACCGGGTACTACACACTTTAATTGCAAAAGGCACAGACCAGTGATTTGCTGATTACGGAATAATGAATTGTACGACTGTAATCTATGCCTGTATCATATCTAATCTTCACTTTTCTCACTTATCCCAAAATGCACAAAGTATATGGGTGCACACATTTACGTTCATCCACATTTCTTCACAAAGAAAATTTACTGTAAATTGTATTATTTATTAACCACGGGGTCATAATTAACCGGCATTTAAATTTCTGTTCAATACACTGATAGAACATTATGAGGATTTCTTGGATTGTCATTTTGATCCTAAATGCCTTTTAAGAATACTGTGTCAAATATCCATAGAAAAGTGAATCGGTATATAAATTGAAAAAAAAATGCACACGAAAATGAAAACGCCTAAACTATTTGCTTTGAATTTTATTTTTTTCTACCCCACCCCCCTTTTTATGATAGTTCAATTATTGTTATACAACATTTTTACATAAAATTTCAATAACAATAATAATAATAATAATACGGTTTCTTAGATTCCTTATTACAGTTCTACATAGAAAAAAAAATCATGTTTCATTGAAAACCTTAAAAAAGAGTCCAGCATTTTGTAAATGTTAAAAAATAATTCTGATTATTCACTTAAATATTCCTGCACAGAACATTTAAAAACTTCTGTAACGGCGAATTCATGCCTATCATGAGATTTTTTAAGGTAACAGCACGAGTAAAAAGAAGATAAATAATCTCTTGATGAGATTCTCTATCAATATCCCTTATTATTATTTTTCTGTATTGTTCCAACTATCTGATTGGCTCAAACTGGATCACATGATCAAGTATAAAAAATGTTACAGACTGGATGTTTCTATTTTAAGAATTTATAAACCTGCTGTTTCTAAAATTGGAAACGTTTATTGTGCAGCAACAATAGTGCTGATGTCACAATACGCTTTATAGACTGGATGTTTCTAAAAACAGATACTGTAGCTGGTTTTCATTACTGTGACGTCATAATGCATTGACATAACAATGCCTTGTATGAGAAGGTACTCAGTATCATAAAGAAGGATTTAAAGACATGTCTTATTTACTGATAAAAAATAATAAAACAATTGTAGCCTTTTGATTCGGTACAATCCCTCGATATATAGACCTTAGAGAAAGCATATAGACCTCGCACTTCGTGCTCGGTCGATATTTCTCTAAGGTCTATATATCGAGGGATTGACCTCATCAAAAGGCTATAATTGTATATTCTCTATATATGAATCAATCCACGGTATCTATGAGTTCTAGAGAAACATTTTTTTTCTGCGGATAACGATGTTTATCAAGTAAATAGTAAAGGAATAAAAGCTAAAAGAAGAAAATACTCTATCAATATTATTTTACCGAACTGTGAAAAGAACAAGATGCTCATGGACCACATTGCTAACCTGAGAAGCTTTGATCATGCTATTCTTGACCAGATTTCCCCCTTTGTAATACTATTGTGACCCCATCGTGCCCCACAGGTTATAATTTAGACAATTTAAAATCTACACTACCCCAGGATGCTTCAACAAAAGGTTTTAGGTTTTCTGGCCAAGTAGTTCTTTTGAAAAAGATTTTTTTTTAAAAAATCCTAGATATTTCTATGTAAAAGTTTTATCCCTATTGTAGCCCCGCCCAACTCCCGGGGGTCATAATTTGAACTTCAAGAGTAATATGCAACTATGTATTCAAGAAGTGATGTGAATCAGATGTGGATACTTAAAAATTCTAGAAAACTTTTGGACAATTTGAAATCACAAGACTTTACAAAAATCAACAGCTTAAAAACTTACGACTTTTCAACTTTATAAACAACAATTCCTCACGACAAATTAAAACTCAGGCTTTTTGATATCATTGACAGCTGCTTCTTCAATAAAAATGGAACTCGTTATCAATTTGAAATCACAAGACTTTACAAAAATCAACAGCTTAAAAACTTACGACTTTTCAACTTTATAAACAACAATTCCTCACGACAAATTAAAACTCAGGCTTTTTGATATCATTGACAGCTGCTTCTTCAATAAAAATGGAACTCGTTAATTTACTTACCTCGTCATTGGTCATTTGCAAAATTATTTTGTTAAAACAGATTATGATTGCACACAGAAGTTGACATTAAGAAGATGCTTGAGTTTCTGATTGACAATATCTATGTGGTTTTTGGAGACCAGGTATTCCAACAATCTATTGGAATTCCCATGGGTACAAATTGCGCTCCGTTATTAGCAGACTTATTTTTATATTCATATGAAGCAAAATTTGTGCAAAATCTTATGCGTGAAAAGAAGAAAACACTTGCTGTGGCCTTCAACTCGACATTTAGATATATCTACGACATATTGTCAAATAATAATGAGAATTTCCATTTCTTCGACGATACGATATATCCTGGTGAGCTTGAGGTAAAAGACACCACAGAGTCCGACACTTCTGCTTCGTATTTGGATATTTTACTTGAAAAAGACACTAATGGTAATCTAACAACCAAGCTATATGATAAACGTACGCGTGATGAAGTTAACTTTTCTATTGTCAACTTCCCTTACTTATGCAGCAATATACCTTTATCACCTGCATACGGAGTATATATATCTCAGTTGTTTCGATACGCAAGAGCATGCTCTACTATGAACAATTTCTTAAACGAGGTAAGTTATTGACAAGCAAGTTGATGAAACAAGATATCAGCAATCTCGTTTAAAGTCATCATTTTGTAAGTTCTATGGTCGGTACAATGACTTTGTCTGCAAATACCATTGCGTCAAATGCTGACTGACGTTTTTCATACCAATTATTAGTCCATTATTTATACACTGAATTGACGACGGATTTTTTCCCATTATATCCTGATCATGACAACGAGCAAACGGCGGGTGTGACCGGTCGGCAGGGGATGCACACTCCTCCATGGCATCTGATCCCATCTCTGATGTTTCGGAGGTCTGTGTTTGCCCTGCTCTTATTTTGTATATTGTTTAATGGACTTTGATATTGAATACTGTTCGTTATCTCCATATATCCTTCCTTGAACAATTCAGAATCTAAACTATCCCAGGATGCTTCCACATAAGTTTCAACTTTTCTGTCCCAGTGGTTCTTGAGAAAAGGATTTTTAAAGATTTTTCATATATATATATTTCTATGTAAAACTTTTATCCCTATTTTGGCCCTGTCCAACCCCCGAGGGTCATGATTTGAACAATTTTGAATCTACACTATCCCAGAATGCTCCCATATAAGTTTCAGCTTTTCTTTCCCAGTGGTTCTTGAGAAGATTTTTAAAGATTTTTAAAAAAATTTCCTATATATTTCTATGTAAAACTTTGATTTTGCGATGGACAAAATATGATCAGAAAAGCTCACTTCAGTCTTCGGCTCAGGTGAGCTATAAACTTTTGAACATTCATTCACTGCGAGGAGTGCTGGCTTTCACAGTCACCCCTACTAATGTTATTGTTATTTAAATTCAAGACACGTGGATTATGTTGATCTATTCTAAGGTTTTAGGATAGAACCGGTTTTATAAATAAAATTGGCAGTAAACATGATATTGCTATAACCTGTTTCTTTTGAAAACATGTCCTGTAATAAATGTTTCCAGACCTTTCTGAAAGACTTTCATGATTTTCAACAGAAAAAGGGTGACTAAAGGAGGGGATGTTAAAATAACAATATATCTTATACTTTACGGCAAAAACTAGAGCTCACTAGTGACCGATTCGCTGGTAAAAAAAAAAGTGCATTATCATCTACACAGACAAACCTTTGTTTGCCTTATATGAGTAATAAATGCGCACAGAGGAACTTAACACGAGCATCTGACCAATCGCTGAATAAATAGTAACAATTACGCCAAATACGTGTTTACATTTTACTTCGAACACGTAGTTCAGGTCAATCTGCGATCATGTTAATGGACTGCAAAATAAAAAAAAAAGGTTCTTACAAACAAAATACAAAGATAAGAAACTATGGGCGCGCTTGATTTGTCTACACCTTACACCCGGTGTACACTTTTTCATAATCAAGTGCAAAAGTGCACACTTTAGGTGTGCACCTTCTACACCCTGTGCAAGGCATGTGTTGGTAATTACACCGAAAATTCAATATGGCTGACAAATTACGAGACGGTTAAACTGCAGAATTTCTTTTTCTGTATTTGAGTTTACTGTCAAGTATTTGATAGGTTGATTGTGATGAATTTGTTTTTTGTAATTTAGTGGACCATGATTTGTGCATTTTATGGAAAATGAAAAACTTCATAATTTGTAAAATTAAAAAATAAGCCAATTTTGCAAGTTTGGGTGATTAAGTCTCTAAATATATTTGACTATGGCTAGATATCTAGTTATGGGGTAATTATGGGCAGCTAGAAAAATGTTTAATAAAAAATCTTTGCATTTTGTAAAATGTTCTGTTTTTAAATGGTTTTAAAAGAATGTTCACAATCGCAACAAATATTTTATTAAAAAATTGTCTGCAAATAGGCCGACCTAAGTTAGTTGAAATTTTGACGTCCATATTGAATTTGCCACACTACATCCAATTTCACTTAAATTATGAGGTGTAAATCGTCTACACCGGGTGTAGTAAGGTGTAGGCAAATCAAGCGCGCCCTATAAAAGATGTTACGGGCAATTAAATGGACAAAACTTTGTTTACGTTGGTGATCGGCCACGGAATTTACCTGGCAATTGTATTCACCGATATGACAACAAAGGAATTAATACAGACGCAAATCACTTTTGCAGTATGACTTTCAGAAACCCAGACTTCAGCCGTTTATTGAACAAATGAATTGTTTGTCATTATGAGCATGAAAATAATAGTTTTAAAAATGCTTTCCATTTACCATATGATTTTCCTTTTTTCAAGCTTAAATTAAATTCGTGTAGCATTCATAGTAACCCATAACGCAATGCTCATTCAGCTGATTGGTGAGTTAAAATCGTGCTGGTGCCTCATTTGCTAATCTGACGCCAAAAAATATAGCCCCGGTTCCCATGCAAAAATATCTGACCAAAAAGAAATTTTAATTCATGACTGCAGAAAATTGTATTAGAGAGAATACTTATTTAAGTTTGAATGAATGTAAAAGAAATCGTTTGATTGAAGTACATTTCTACAGACATTGTTGGCTGATTTTAGGGTGGTGAAAACTGAAACGCAACATAACTTTCCTGTTTACCATGCCTCCACGTGCTAGCCACTTCCTAGCCTTTTTTCCGTGAATAATTTACCCTATCTCGCTGAAATATCGCTGACTCTCGCCAGAGCCACCGCCAGAGCTACTCTGAACTCATTGGGTTTTATTATTTGCAAAACACCAAAAAATAAAAGGTTCCGAACACATTAGTAGGGGTGACAGTTGACGGCTTAATTTTACATAGGACAATGTATGGAAGTTCATTTAAGATGTAATTATTTAGTTCGGCATTAAACTAAACGAAAATAAAGCTTTCCTTAATATCTATTATTAATTTTGTAACTCCATACATGATACAGGTTTAAATGTAAAGCAAACCGTCAACTATAAAAGTCAGTGTTTTTCGCATAAGTCCAATGAGCATTATCTACTGTGAATTCACTTATTTTAATGGGGTTTTAATTAATTTGTTTCGAGGTATGAAAAGACCAATTAATTGTGACTATTTCACATAAAATACTACTCAATGATTCTTTATCCAAGGAATCAAATCAACTGTTTTTCCACAATACTACGAAAAATTGACCCCACAAAAATTTGTGATTTTACAAAATGAAAAGTAATTTTCCTTACCAGCTGTCCCACTGTATCCACTGATTGACAGTTTATACTTTTTGTATTCATCACCAATAGAAAATTTTGAGTACTTTGCGTAAACTTTAGATCCAGAAAACTTCGTCATTTCTATACGTAGTTCTTGGTCATCATTTTTAGTTAAAGCATGGATTACGTCATTCCCTGTTCATAATAAGATACAAAACAAATTAAAATATCGATGTAGTATTCGGTTTCTTATAATATTGATGAAGTAAAAGAAAAATGACTCATTCTTTCATTAAAGCCATGCAAGTAGGTTAATTTCACATACCAAGCCAAAATTCCCGAGAAATGTTCCCAAAACCTGTTTTATAGTCATTCCAGTCGCGATAAAAATTGGTTGTACCGTCGAACCTGTTTTGAATGACCTGTAAATTATCTTTCATATTAATAAATTTTGATAATACATATTTCGTATTTTTCAGAATAAAAAAAATAATATAAACCTGTAGGTTTTTTTTTAATAACTAGTTAAGTCTTCCTGTAAGTTATCACTTTTGTAAGAAACATACAAGGCACTTTAATATCTGCAAAAATTTTGAACCAAATATTTTCTTGTTCTTTTTCAGAAATGATATTTTAAATTCCTTAATTATCAAACGAAATATGGGCATTATTGCAGACATTGTGAGTTTAAGCAATAATTACCGTCCAACCTCCTCCATCAGTCGTCATGTCACAATACACCTTAACTTTATTTTTCCTGTCAAGGATGATTTTATAAATACCGTCCCTTTTACTGGTAGAAGGGTCTCTTCTCAAGATATCAGCGCAGTTTTCCCCGGTTACTGTAGACACAAAGTCAGAAAGTTTGTTTATCAAAGATTATGATGTAATATATGACATCAGAGTGAAAATATATCGGTAATAATTACAAAAAAATATCCCATTGAACTATTGATTGAATAATACTTTTCCTTATATCGATATAGAGTGAATTAATGTTGTTATTTACTTAAAGGAAAAAGAAACACAGGGTAAACTTTTGAGGTGAATTAAATTTGTTTATTTTTTTTTTTCAGTATTCTTATCTAACTTTTATTTTGTCTGATAATTCATGAGTTATTGAAACTCATATGACGATACCCCCCAAAACTGAAAATCGAAAACTGTCATTATCTCCAATGTCTACCCCCGCGCATCTGACACAACCTTGATTATCCTTTGCATGGAATTCATCAAAATGTTTATCTTTCAAACCCTGAGCATAATGGGCATGGATAATCACGCCAAAAAATTAGTCAAACGAAGAACGCATGAACCAGTGAGACGGAGACCCAAATTTTTCAAAAACCCAAATTATGCGGTTTTTGTGGTGATAAGGTGGCAACTAAACAGGATGCAGGACAAATAACCCGATAGTAACGTGACTCTGTTTCGCGTTAACGTCATCGTCACGGTTGATTGGAAATAAAACCAGGTCTTCTCTGACAACTGGAGTAACCCGTTGGTGCCTTTGTCCTTAGTTAGGCAATTCGAAAACTAGACTCCATGGAACTTCCGTAAACTGTACCAAGACCAAAGAAATTCATATAAAAAACAATGTGTATACGTCAGGTGCATCAAATGGCACAACAAAATTCGTTGACAATACCGTCGTCATCAATTTGCAAGTGTTTTGTGCTCTTCGCTTTTTAGTGTTTTTCCTACGTGATGTCATACATTATATGGTTGAGTAATTCTGAACACTGATTTTGGTGCATAGTAACTAATATTCTCATATGACCAATTTTCTTAATTTTTGGTCATGCGGTCAAAAAAAAAATTCAAATATTATGTCACCCTGAGTTTCTTTTTTTCTTTCAGTATATAAATATGCAAGCGCTAAATTATTATTTTTGAATGTCGTATAAATGGATCTAGCCATGGCGAAAAAAATAATTCAATGTTTAGGTATTTACAATTCAGAGTTCTTTTCTTTATTAAAATCATTTTGAAATCTAAACCACATATACAATTATCCGAAGTATAACGAGAAATAAAATTAAAATAGAGTAGAAATTACAGAATTCACACTCTGAACACAGACGAGACGGACACTATAATGTGTATTATGTTGAATGTTATTTAAGTTTACCTGTAAGCAATGACCTGATTAAATTTTTATACAAGTTAGATTTAAAATTTGTTCCTTTTCTTTCTTCGCAAATATTCACTCCGTGCCAAACAAGGCTCAAGAATATATTAAAAAAGTCAAGCAAATTTCAAAATTTTGATGACAAATATCTATTGCCTGTCAGTTCATGGAAGTGTGAAATCGATATGTACCATTTAAAGTTCTCAAATGTTCAATTTTGTCAATAATAATAATGAACGATTTTAAACATACCGACTTTTAAGCCATTCAAAATGGTTCCTGCAGGAAGCCTGTAATTCGATGAGATATCCAAGGATAGCGGAGTCTTAATCTTGGCAAATGTTTTGACGTGTTCCCATGGAGCAGTTTTCAAGTAATTAGATATTTGATCTGAAACAATATAGTTTTTACTTATTTCTCTCTGATTAATTAATCATATATGCGTGGATATCTTTCTCATAAAGACGAAATGAAAAATCATTGCAGTGGTTAAAGAATTAAACATCTGTGCAGCGGTTATATGAAATGAATTAGGCGTAAAACACATCTATAAAATTTTTGTGACAAAAAATAACATGTTGGTCTATAAATTACCTTTCACGGAATTGTGTGGCTGAAATCCAATCACTTCATAAATCAGCAAAAAGACAACTAGGGCGAAAACCTTCATTTTGATGTTTTTTTCTTGTGTCTTCTAAACTGCTAAAACAATAAACAAGGATTAAGAAATATATACTGTATATCTATAATTATCATAAAAGTATTGTAAAATACTTGATCATTTTTACCTATGTTTGGATCATTCAAGACAAATTAGTGAGATGGCATTGTTTTTATATTTCATGTTTATATATCATACATTATAAAAAGCTAAAATATGTAATAAGAGAACTTAAATATAATATTGCGTGTTAACAAAATGAAACTATTAATCTAAGTTTGTCCCAGACTGTAACATGTAGGCGTTGTGAAAAAAGAAAGGGAAAAAAATATCTGTTTTCCTTTTAATTCATGCCAAAATATATACCAAAAAATACAATGAATTTAAACAATATAAAACAGTATATTTAGTCCGCTTGCATGTTATTTGTATCGTAAATACTTAGAAATTTAAAAGTATTTGTTTTCTCTTTGTGCAATAATAATTAGTGCGTTATGTTTACAACAAACTGTTTTGAAAAAAATCTGTTTTAAAAAAAAACTGAATATAGTACTTTATTCCTACACAATTTTATGTATAGGAGTGGGCAGCCGACCAGTCTCACCAGCCCTGTGCTCTAGTAATGATTTGGGAAAAATTCCTAGACAATTCTGTGTATAAATTAAGGCCTAATAACAATTCGAATGTCAAACGTCAATCAGCATTAGATTTCATTATATGTTTTATTTGCTGAGAAGGCCTTGACCTTTCGAAAGGATGGCTCAAAACAATACTATTTATACCATTCTTTCCTCAAGTTAAGTTTTAAACATGTAATATGATGTTTTCAAGCAATTTTTTTTACTCGTGTTGTGCGTCTTATTACAGCATATTTTGCCCCAGTTTTAAAGGCATTAAAGGAAAATCTGAAGAGCATGTAAACAATTTAAGATTTTTACTATTTATTGATTTTGATCAATCGCTGCTACATGTAAATCAATTGTCGAAATTTGAAAGAGATAATGATGTTGAATAACAGTGTTTGAATGCTTCTTATTTAATAATATTTACATCCACTGAATATTTCTTCCTTTATTTCTGAAGAAAACCCATTGCGTTTATCAGTGCATGAACTACAATAGACATGTCTCATGTACAGATTTCTTGATCAGTAGCTGTTCCATCAATGAAACATAAAAAGACGTCGATCACTTCATTACTACAGTAATTAATTTTTTTTTTAAATCCAACTTTAAAGGATTCTTTAAACAGATATAAATATAAACAATGAAATGTCTTTCTTTGGTTGTTAGTAAACGGATAAATGACGCAGCTATTGTAGAAAGAATTTACAAAATCCGCTTACCCGGGTTATGTATTTTTTCAGCAATAGCCGCTATATTCATTCCCGTACTAACAACATAAGAAAGACATTTTATTGTTTAAGAAATAAGAGATATTTGCTGTTTAGTGTATTGCATATCGGTCATTGAAACTAGTAGCTTATCTAACGAACTTGTACATGTTATGAATACTTTAATAACATATCAAACTGAAACTGTAGATAAAAAAGTCAGTCAAAAGAATTTATCTTTTTGTAAACAAAACAACACTATATTTCAATCTAATTTTAAAAAACGTAAATGTCCCAAAAGAGGTTATACCAGCTTACTTCAATAATACTTGTGAAACTATCAATTCATTCCTAAAACTCTAATTTTCCATCTATGAGTGTATAAAAATAAGACAACATTTCCTTCATAAATGCATTTTTAAAACATTCCTATTTTTAAACTTAAAATCAAGCGGATTGATACGTATTTTTTTTTTACCTTAGTCATTATAATGTAGGCAACACATACAATGTAACTTAGTTTTGTGCTGCAATTTGTTTAACTATATCAGTTGAGAACTTCTAAAATCTTTTATTTTATAACTACTTTATCAATTATGATTCTACATGAAATTATGTATTAATATAACAGCTACAAAATTCAAATTAAACCAAAGATTTTTTCTATGAATTTGACGTATGCTCTTGGACATGTACTTGCACTTGGGGCATTTATATTTTACTGTACAAGAAAACATTGATGTAACCATCAATTGTCGCCCGGGAAATGCAAAAAGTAAAGAATGGAAATGAGTCATAATCATCAAACTGCTTTGATATGTATGCTAATGGCATGCCTCTAAATAATGGAGACGATAGTCGAGAATATTTTGTAAACTTATATTCGGAAGAAAATCGATAAAAAGTTACCCTTTTAAACTTTATCATTTCCTCAAATAAATGTTGGCTGCATGAAATATAAATTGAAACTAGACACATGCATCATGTATTTCGCTTTTAGAATATACATGAAGAACACGAACTTTGTAAAGTACGTTTTTATGCGATAAGTAAAATTCTATGTTTTGATAAAGGGACCTGTCGTTTTTCGATAGTAAATGATAGGCAACTTTATTTATCAAGAATGAAAAACATACATATTTTTACGGATTCACTTTATGGAAGTAAATATATTGTGTATCTCGTAATTTATAAAGCGAAAAAACACTCTGATTGACAATCTTTTTGATGTTTAGAAAACCATTAATTCTGTATAACCTCTCCCACCTCAATCCACATACACCACCACTTAAGGATATCCGATCATCAGCCAGGAAGGATAACTCTAAAAATAAATATTTGATTTGAAAAGCATCAAAATGCAGCTTGAAAATGAAATTTTTCATGCAACAATTTTCATTTCATTCATCTTTATAAAATTTAAGGTATTTGAAGTCTTAGAAAAAGGTCTTTTAAAAGACATTTGTACCCTAGAAAAGGAGAAAATTTAATAAAGTTTCAGAAAAATAAGATTTTCTTGAATCAAACCTTAGATACCAATGCTTATTAGAATTATATGAAATAAGAAATGATTTGTGGTATCTCGAATTGATAGCAAAAGCCTTTTACACTTTGTAATATAGAATACAATTGTACATTATGGAAATAGAAGACAAAATATTCGAAATAAGTATACAAATCATGACAATTTCTCCAAATGCCTGGATACCTATCGTTTTTTAGCCTAAAATATATTTATTGATAAATTTGCAATTTGAAAATGCATTGCTGATATTCCAATTCGCCTTTTCTGCAAACAATATTGGAGATTTGAAAATTTTCCCTATATAATATTATTAACTTTAATCTTTAACTTTCAAGAAATACTGTGGACAAATTTTCAGAAGTTTGTGTGCTCAGAGATACATTTATGAGTATTTTTGGTTACTTAACTTCTAATATTTTAATCTGAGGATACTCTCAAAACTAGACAGTGATTCCTTAAGTAATCACTGATTTGTATAGTTTTTGTAAATCCATGTGAAAGAAAACAATAATAGAAAAGCAATCTGGAAGACATGGATCCTTTAATTTTGTACGGGTATTATGCCTACATCCAATTCCCATTGGATTTTGGTTCCGCCCCGAATCACTGACGTCAAATGCCTACATGTATTGCCGCATATCAGTGAATACATATTTCATGTGCATTGCTTGAATCAAACCGATGGGTTAAGGTTGAGGTTCCATGGGAATTGTCATGCATATAAAGGCTGTTTAAAGTTTGAAATGTAAAGGGACAATATCTATATTATGGCTATTATTTATATTGACCTGAACCACGTGTCTGTGATAACATAACCATCTAGTAAATCAGATTGCTTTGTCATTCAGTCATCGGATTGGACAATTTTTTTCTGTAAGCAAATAATAACAAAAGCCATATAAGGAAGATTATTCCTCAGACATGTATATACATGTACTAGTACCCGCCTATTCTTTTCATCATTATTCATAAAAGAATAAACGGAAACAAACCAGGCCGAATTTTGCTATCAAATGATCTAAATAAAAATTCAAAAATATTTGCAGTATATTTTTCAAAATTATACACAATACAAAATTTCGACACTATTGAAAAGGAATCAATTTCTTTTACTTTTGTTTTAAAATGACCAGAATGATTGTTGAATTCAAATAATTCATTGTAGAAAAACTCACCTGATCCTTTGAATCAAATGATAATTCTAATTATATTTACGCTATCTAATTCTTTATATATTATATTTATATGATTTAAATAAATTTTACATCAAAAGGCAAGGGATATCTGTAATATGCCTTGAGGCCGTTTTATTTTAAATGTGGAATTTATGAAAATAAAAAAACGAAAACGATTCTCGTTCATTTTGACAAACTCCTGTAACAAACCCGTTTTACGGGCGTCAAGAACTAAACCAAATCGAAAATCTTTTTTTAATTAGATAAAGTGACATATTTATCTGCTTCGAGTAAATCCATTTATTGGATTACATTTATAAATTCATTATCTTGAATCATTGTCATTGTTATTTGTAAAGGGGTACACAGTGGATGTGACCCGTCAGCAGGGGATGCTCACTCCACCATAGCACCTGAACCCACCTCTGATGTTTTGGAGGTCCGTGTTTGCTCTGCTCATATTTTTTATTGTTTTATAGACCTTAGATCTTGAATATTGTTTTTTATCTCTATATGTTTCATTTTAAAAAAATACAATGTTGTTGAGAGAGATCATGGATATAAAACATTTCATGTCTCCTGATAATATTTCGGATAAGATATTTCCCTATATCACATGATTCATTATGATGAGGAACCTTAAAGAAATAATATTGTTTATACATGTTTAAATTTACAGTATTTTGTGAAATCAGACATTTTACGAGCATTTTCAATTTCTATGAATTTTGAGCCTGATGAACTAAGTTTAACTTTTTTAAAATTCTTCCTTCAACATACTGACAAACAATAAATAAAATATACATAAGTTAAACATATGGATGAAATATTGAAAATTTTGGAAATTTTGTAATACTTACTTGACTGCAATAAGCAATAAAATATTGATTGTTTATGATTTACCTTAGTATGACAATATACACAAATAATATACATTTATATATGCAATTATTTTATTAATTAGTGTTCCCATTATCTTTAAATATTTCTTCGCTTCAAAACACTCTTCTAAATAATAGCACAATCTGGCAATAAGCCTGACAATGATTTATTTCAAATGTACATTAATGTGCATGATTCAGCATATTTAGGTAGTTGATTATGTGTACAAGGATAAAAAACAAGGTTAAAAGAATAAATCTATATTCAGATATGATAATCATACGTTCATTTATATTTCAAATATATTTCCCTTATTAGCTTTACAATCTGTAGAAATCTGCAATTGATTCATCGGCGATTGATTGTGGTTAACAGAGATTGAAAAGATACATGTTACAATTAAATTTCATAATATACACATTTTCATTTAAAATTAATTCCTTGAAAACATTTATATTTTTTAAAATAATATCATGAAAAAGTTGGTTTTAAATCAATTTGCATATGAAAAACAAAACAATTAAAATAATTTGAATTATATGTGTCTTGAATTTGAGTTGAGTATGTAAATCTGATAAATTATGAAACATACATGTATTTAAAAGTTTTCACGAGAAAGTTTTACGTGACTCATTTCTGTGTTTATTTCCCTTTAAAAACTGCAATTGCCCAAAGTTGTTTCTCACTACATTTTTTATGATATACAGTGTATAATCCTTTGAAAATTACATATCTCAAAATGTTTTTGGAAATGCATGTTCTCCACATCATTTAAAAGAGAATGCACTAATATTGTATCCTCGGAAAAGGTTTAATTTAGACAATATGGGAAAATACACACGTTCATGACTTCACTATAAGCACTTAGTAGGTTATCTGAGAAATACGATTTGTATATTCCCATTGCATGTAATTTTAACAGTTCAAAAAGTCAGAGTTTTAATTTCTTTCATCATCCTCATATATAGGAACTCACAGGGCAATGTATTTCTTTAAATCCGAACTTGTTTTTTTTTTATACATGTACATTTTTTTTGCCTATAAATTTTTACTTTCTTCACCTTAACAGTCGTGCAAGCTGAACCTAATTACTTTGTTTCCTTTTTCGAATCTCTGAATGTTGAAAACATTGGGTGTGTTTCTTCTACTGGCCTGCCTCCGCTTACTTTTGAACTTCGAAACAAACGAGAATAAAAACTTCCCCTGGAATATTCGTTCCAGTTACCATTGACATGAGATCTTCGTTTTGAGGTTGTATCATACACCCCTTCAGAGAGATCTTTATATGGATTCTCTTCGACTTCCTCTTCAGGAATTGTGGCATATACGTTATCAATACTACAGACCGTCTTTCTAGAGACAGGTCGACCGCCATTTTCTTTACTGTGTTTTGTCGTGTTGTTTCTGAAGAACATAATAAATTTCTAGTAGAAATAAAAACATTCTTCAGTATTTTATTGTTGAACCCTATATATTTTTTTCATTCTTACACTGACAACAACAATTTCTATAATACGAAGGAAATATTATTGATTATGATGTGTTTCTTACTTTTTCTGTCTTAATCGTTTGACCGCGAGGATACCCACAATTATTATCGTCACTTCTACCACTCCAATAACCACCATCAGAATTACTGAAGACACAATTAATGTAAGAAAATTAACGATTTTAACAAAGATTGACTGAAACATTTTACAGGAATGACAGACAAACGTATCCAAATAACTGGAAAATACATCTTATAATTAATAAGTAATAGGTATTTTCCTTTATGTGATTTGGACTATTACTAAGAAGCTTGTTTAATCTATTGACATAAAATAAAAAAGAACCCCAATCTTTTTTATCAATGAAACATGAAGCAGCAGAAATGGTTTTAGGGTAGTTTTTTTTATATCTTTCTATAAACAGTAAAGAATTTTAACTTTCAAACCTATTTCTCGACTGAGAACAAACGACGTGGTTTCCGTTGATGTCACAGCATTCAGTGTTGTGCTTGACGAGTTCAGTATTTCTGAATTTATCGTATGTTGCGAGTCTGAAAGCAATTCCGAGAGAACCATTGATAAAAGACACTACAGAATATGACACCTCTTTTTCATACACAGATTTGTTACTGAATTTAATCAACGTTAATGATAATCAATTTGTAAACCAAGAGAAGCTACTGAAAAGTTATTGAAGTTGAATGACTTTCAACAACCCCGTTTAAAGTCGGTTTTTATGCAAATTTTAAGGTAGTTGTTATGACTTTGTCAGAAATATATCTTTGGGTAATGTTTGACTGACATTTTACAAGCCATTTAATTACTATTTCATTGATTTTAACACTTTTGACTACGGGTTAATCAGTTTGAATTAAGGAGTTCATAAAACTGTTCTTAAGAAGACAATTAAAACGTTTAGATCTTGTTCAAACATGCAATAATACAAATTGATTTTTTTAAAAATTAAATAAATATATAACTTAAATGATTCTGTTTTCTTGTAAAACATATGCGAAATGTCGATTTTAAATATATGTAGCATTGTAATTAACATACTTCTTAAATGTGTACCAAAAATTTTCATGGCCATTTCATTCTCCGTCTCTATATTTCGGCAGATATTGTCAGTTTAGATCATTTATTATAAAAATATATATTAATATTATGAAATAACTTTTTCGTTTTCTTTTATGCACGTTTTGTCTCTTTCTTACCAGTAGATTTTCCCACAATCTCTGTTGTTGAAGGCAGTGGTGACATTGATCTGTCCCATGTTACTGGTGCAGAACTCAAAACTTCAGTCGCAATCCCTGTTGATGCTGCTGGTTGAATAGCTGTAGAATGTAGAAAAGTTGTTTTTATCGTTTTTCCTGGTGAAGAACTCAAAACTTCACTCGTAATCTCTTTTGATGTTGTTAGATGAGTAGCTGTCGATTCTGGAAAATTTGGTTTTGTTTGTTTTCTTGTTGTAATTTCTTTTGTTGAAGGGGTTATCGTTGAAAATATTTTTAGAGTTGTTTTTATTCTAGTTTTGGATTTTTGAGGATATGAATTTTTAGTTGATGTTGTCCTTGACGTTTTTATCACGCAGCTGTCGTTATTATCTTTGACAATCCTAATGTTGTTGCTAAAGTTGTCGGTCTTGTTGAGATCTTCAAGACTGTTATTAAATAAAGAATTAGTAAGAAAAATACGCTTAACGGAAGTATTTAATTTTTTCCTTCATTTATTATCACATGAAAATATATTACCAATCAGAGACCACTTATATAATTATAATGTTTTACGATTCGATGCATGTATTTTTCGAACATTCCTAGCTAGGTCCAAGTGATGATGCCGTCGCCGTAAAAAAATCATTGGAAGGGCCCATATAGTCTGATATATTGCAAGGTTATGCAAATGGATTATGAAAAGTTTTACTCAAAAACCCGAGAAGAGTTAAGGTATTTGAAAAAGACCGCTAACCAGATGAAATCTTGAAATTGATTTTTTTTATCTTTGTTTCTTTTTGTGTGTATTCTTTTAAAAATGTCCCTCTTGAGAATTTTCACACACTACGAGGGTTGTCTTTAAAATTCGTGGACAAGCTAAAAATTTAATAAAGGTTGTGTCATTGATATTTATTATTGGCATATTTTTTAATCATTTACTAAATGTGAATAGAAAAATATTATAGGGTTATTGAACTTATATTAGTGAATATTGGCACGAGTTGGCTGTTCAAATGCACGAGCTTGCGGGTGGATTTGGGCAGCCAACGAGTGCCAATATTCACTAATATAAGTTCAATAACTCCTTTGTTATATAACTAAAACATTTACACATAATTTTTAATAATAATTCCAACAAAAACCCTCAAATTAATGATATTTTAGCATCGGTAATCAAATTAACGTCTGTCCTATTAGCGTTCAATATCGCATCATTCTGATGACCCTACCGAGCGATATGATTTGCTTATTTAGGTTTTAATGGGTCTAATACGTACTATATTTTGATAAATAATTTCATTTTTGTATGAAAAATAAACACATCTTACCTAGATGCCACTTCCTTAATTTTCACCAGACGACTTTTGACTTTTTTTTTGTTTACAACGGGGTGTTCGATATTCGCGGCTAGGATAAGGCTGCCCGTAAAATATCAAACTGTTCAGACTGTAGTAACTCCTCTGGACTACCTAGATATGATGTCATAATAGAATATGACGTCAAGTCACTGCATACTTGAGCTGACATAACGGGGAAAGTGTCATAATTTGTACATGGCATGTAGATTTACGTTGGGGCCTTGTTGTTTAATTCAAGTGTTAGGATTGTATTTAAGCTCCGATGTATTATTATAAAGTTGAACATTTGAAATTTAAGTATTATTATTTCTTTTGCTTGTCCGATGTGCACATAATCAAACAATAGAGAAACATTATATGTGAAACAGTCCCCGTACACGTCCGTAGACAGAATTAGGATTTAAGAATTGTGTTTATATTGGACTAGCACAAGTGAAAGACAAGGATACATTGAAAATATTCTGCGTGAATCAACAAGAGAAGTATGTCTTCTAACTGAATTATGCTGGGGATTGTGTGCAATTTATCCATTTTTGTATAAATTGCGATAAAGGTTTGGAAAATACCCCCTCTTATGTTGGTAAGTTGTAAATTTCTCGTAAAATATTTTTCTTAACGAGAAAAAATTAAACCTGCCCCCAGCACTTTCTATGTACCAGAGATTACGATGAATCGATCTATGTAACAAACTTTGCACAATATTTTCGTTTTGCACTTGTGCCGAAGCGATTTTTGTGCAACTTTTAAGAATGTCATTTATCTCCGTCACGAGATCTACACAGTCATGTGACATTTAAAAAATGCTTTATCATAATACTTGATTAAACTGTCATCTCAAGTTGACTGCTATTTCAAACAAAGGTTACATATTGAAATTAAATTCTAGCCCAAAATAAAATGTATATTTATAAAGTATATAAGGCCTTCGGACAGCCTTATCATAACTGCGTTGAACGCTAGTGTTCGGAATGTTTCGGGCATACTCATATACGTTATACAAAGTTGGCTTTCAATAAAACGTCAAATAATTGAACGCTAAAATTCTCTAGATTTTTGTTAGTATTTTATTAGAGACTTATTATTAGCTATATAATAATTTTTTTTATTTAATTTCAAATGTTTAATTACAATTGTGGCCTCTAATAAGATTTGGAATGGAGACCCGGAGCACAACAAAATTTTGATTGAAAATTTCTTTTATCTCTAAATTCATTTGTATTTTATAAAATTCTGATGAAATCTGGGCAATTTTACATTATGGAGTTGACAGACATTTTCGCGTCAAACTTGCAAAATTTGAACGTTCATAGTTTAAAAGTGGCTGAGCAATCAAAGTTAGAACATATTAAGACAGGATCGTCATTGTTAAATAAAAGTGACGTTTTCTGAATAGGTGGAGCAGATTTCTGAAGACTATTTGCGGACTTGGATTCTCAACTTTTACAGTTATTTAGTCTATAATTCCAGTGTGCAGTTAAGATTTGATCATTTTAATTTTGTAGAATTGGAATTTTAGGGTTATTGTTTTGTATTAGAGTGCAAATTAATAATTGTACCTCATTCAAATAACTGTTTTTATATTAAAAAAATAAAATTGAAAAATGGCAGGAAATATATAAAAGTATTTTAATACTTACTGAACCAAAATTTAATGACTACTGACACATTAAATAAATTTACAACAAACATATTTTCTTCTTATAGGTTTTTAAAATATTTATATACATATAGCCTCTTATCAAATGTATAAATCACGAATCGAAATATCATTGAAATGTATTATCAGAATCTATTTATATTCGTAAAGGGGGAAATAAATCATTCATCAGTTTAAGGTAAGGACATTGAATTGAAGGTCGAATTTATTTTAATTTCTGAGGTCAAGCTTTAATTGCTTTGAAGTTATATCACATGCGATTTGGCTAGAATACAAGTAGTATAATGTACTGACATACACACTACATGAAAATTGGTCACTAAAACATCTGTTTACATATAAATAAATTTAACAGTTTCGCTTTGTCAAATATTCCCCTGCTTAAAAGAGGAAGGGTTATAGAGATTTGGGTGTCCGTCCGTCTGTCTGGCTATACATCCGTCCGTCACGCCTTGGGGTTCCTGACTCTTATCCACAAGTCATCGTAAAAAAGATGAATGAAATGTAATGACACTTTTTACAGAATTGATCGGGTCTCGAATAACAAAACATGGATTTCGCTATTAAAATCATATATTAGGCGAGGACATAATTTTCTGACTTCATTTTGAAATGGAATTATATATCATATAATTGACTGTTAGGGGAAAATCTGCTTTTGTTTCTAATTCCTTTTAATTAGAAGGCAAAGAGGAAGAAAACTGAGAAACAATAAACAACTGATAACAACTAAAGATACTCAAACAATGAAGACAAGCATTAGTTTTCTAACCTTAACCAGGAGCGTCTTTTTGCTACTAGCTTGACCTTATATTAAAATAAATATCCACTGGACTAGAAATATTTTTATTTATAATTCTTAAAAACAATGAAATCAAGTTAGGAGTTTTTAAGAAAATGAGCTTATATTTTTGTTACATCTGCATACAATACAATTATTTTTTCAAACATTCTTCTCCCCAATTTTTTATTCGTAAACTCACATGTATAGATTGTGAATGTGGTGTTTATTCTCAAATTGAATTAATTCATATCAAAATTATCATGATTCTAAATTAAATAATCTAGATGATTAACTGAATTATGTTTATGTTTTTCATATGGCCACGTTTTAAAGTCATTTTATGTGAATAATTTCGAAATCCTTTAAATAAATTAGAAAAATGGTAAATACTATTTATTAATTTGCTTTTTGTGCTAAGCAAATATGAATAATTGGAGAAAACAAACAGTACAAAACTTTAAAATCCATTAAACAATACACAGGAGCAGAGCAAACATAGCCCTCCATAACTTCACAGAATCATTATATATAAAACTGTAAATCACATTTTATACAACTTTATTTCGCGTAATTACGCGAGACAGTGTGCTCGCGAAATTTAAATTCTCGCGTATAATAGTATTCCTTAAGATTATATAGAGCAATTACCACAATTCGTGAAATTTTGTCTAATCAAAAGTCCTTGACTATCTCGCGAAAATAAGGTGTCGCAAAAGTTTAGTTAGTGATCCACAGTATATAAATGACGTCACCTTGACCATTGACCATTCGATATGACCTTGACCTTTATAGTTCTTAAGAATAGCTCAATTACACTCTAAAATGTAAGATCCCAAGTGACCATCATATAGGATTCTCTGATTTTCACAAAATATGACGAAAACATGCCACAACTCATTATCTTTCTTGCATGGTTCATTCATTATTATTAATATAGTAATATTTTTATTCTTTTTTTTTTCTCAAGTACTTTTTAAGAAATAAGTTAAAATAAAATTCATAGGTGTTTTATTCTACCTTTAACATTCGTACATGATTTCATTTGTGCAATCATGCAAATGTCATTGCATATTTTTTTCCTGTTTTTGAATATGTCTATGAGTATGTAAAATCGCCACAAGCAAATAGTTCTCTGTTCCAAATTGAAGTGTATTCATTTCATTTTGTTCATTGTTTCCTAAAAAAACATAATTGAACAAATAGCATTTACATACATAAACACTAAAAATCCAAATGGAAAAAAAAGCATGAGATATCCCTTCCCCCTCACCCTCATATAATATAATATGCAAGTTTTTGTTTTCAAGTAAAATACCCAGGTATGAAACAGATGTGTCAGACTCCGTGGTATCTTTCATCTCAAGCTCTCCAGGATATATCGTATCGATGTAGGAATGGAAACTACCATTGTTAATTGACAATACGTCGTCGATATATCTAAATGTCGAGTTGAATGCCACAGCAAGTGTTTTTTTTTCTTTTCACGCAGAAGATTTTGCACAAATTCTGCTTCATTTGAATACAAAGAATAGGTCTGCTAATAATGGGGCGTTATTGGTACCCATGGGAATTCCAATAGATCGTTGAAAGACTTGGTCTCCAAAAACCACATAGATATTGTTAATCAGAAACTCAAGCACCTTTATGATGTCAACTTCAGAGTACTTGTGTGTGCAATCAGACTGTGCTTTAATAAAATATTTTGCAAATGACCAATGACCAGGTAAGTAAATTTACGAGTTCCATTTTTATTGAAAAAGCAACAGTCAATGATATCAAAAAGCCTGAAATTTCAAAGTATGGAGAAATCGACCCCTTTTTCTAAAAATATGCAATGCCTTACGTTGATGAATTATAGCCCCTACAATTTTTGAAGCAGTCCAACTGTTCATCAAGTCTTCAAAAAGATTTTGATAGCATTTTGTAACTAAGTCAAAAAAAAATAATAAATCCAGATATTGTTTATTTACTTCAAGTCTCAACATTTCCATGAGAAATGTATATGTAGTATTTTTCCATGGAAATTTGTCTTTGCACTTTATTAATCTTTTATTTAATTAAGTGTTATTGCTTGATCGAAATTTATTCATGTCACTATTTCCCTCTATTTTTTAATTTTCTTTACAGTTTTGTTCTTTGCACATTATTTGTTCACTTATTCTGTTTTGCTGTTTGTTTGCACTTTTTTTATTTTCTTGTAATTATATTGTATAGCGCGTGTACCATGAATACGTACTTAGTAATAACGCTCTTGTATAATTTAATTCGATTCATTTTTTTTTTCTTTCCTTTTTCCCAATTTAGATAACAAAAGAAATTAATGTAACCTATAAGGAATTTCTTCATCTTTGTAAATCTCATTGTAAATCATTGTCATCTGAACATTTGTAACCTTGACCTTGGGGAGGACTTATATAGGCCATGCCTGATGTCCAATCAAATTATGTAATCTTTCTTACATAATAAAATATAAATTAAATTAAATTAAATAGCCCCTACATCTGCCAAACTCAATACAGACTAAAACAAATTTTATCACGAGATTTACGAGAACCTGAAATATTTTAAACGTCTGTAACAGATCATGAAGTGACCTCATCGATGTAAATTCATCCAACCATGTTCATTTATCATCCTAAAATTTCCACATATTTTTCCAAAGTGCGTTAATATGGTCAATATTAATACTCTTTGAAAAGAAATTTAATTTTTTTTCAAAATGTCAAAATTTCTTGATCCCAAATTTAACAAATAGCAGGACCGGTCTCCAGGTCTCGCTGTGGGATTTTAACCAGACTTCGTGACTTGTGCAAATGTCCTTACCACTGCGCCAGGCGAGCGACTTAAATATTTTGATCTTGAATACTTTTTGTTACCTACATATGTTTCATTTGAAACATTTCCTTGCTTGAGTTATTCCTCATTGAAAATAACCTGTATGCTTATTTTGAACAAAATTTTATATCCCGAAGTTGTCATTATTGTACATAGATTAGCATGTACATCACTGCTTACAAGGAAAAAAAAATTGGACGAAAATAAGGTTAATTTGAACGGTAATAATCATTTCAATCTGACTAAAAAAATATCTGAGATATTTTTTCCCCGAAGCAGAGCATGTGGTAACAGTCTGTAATAACCAGTGATGGATGTTTATTTTGGGTAATATTTCCAAAAACAAAGCTGAAACCAACTGTGATATTTTCAGGGATCCGGGTTTTGCCCTAATTAACGAGGCCCAATTTAGTTGGAAATTGCGAAAACGGAATGATAAAAAACTTTAATTCTGGAAGTATAATGCTAAGAAAAATTAGAGTGAAATTCTGTTACCTTGCCTTTATTGTAGTTAAATGGTGGCACTATCAAGATATGGACCATTTTTCGTGTTTTTATACACAATTACATACTAAAACTCCCCAATAAACAAAGTAATTGACAAATTAAAAATAAATAAATGATGAAATGTTTTGTTTTTCACATATGTCATGCGATGATCATTCCTCTTTTAAAAAATGAAAAGAAAATTAGAGGTTACTAGCCTTTATTGCAGTGAAAAGGGAACATATCAAAACACAAAAATAGGACTTTTTTATCCAACTGGATATTTTTATAAGTCACAATGGGTTAACATAACATCATTAAACGAATGTAATACTGTATTAGTTTTAAAAAATTAAATAATTCTTTCACTATGAAATAATTTTCTCCCCATGCTTTGTTTTTCTTAACACACGACGTTGTTTTACGTGGAAAAGAAAGGGGGGGGGGGTAAAAAGGCGACAAAAATACGAATTTTCCTAATACACATGTATCAGGTTTTATATAGAAAATAGAATGTTTCGGTGGTTGCATTTGAATGATTAAAAGACTTATTTTTTTAACTCAAGCTAATCCATGCATATTTAAGTCAGCAGTAAAAAGGTGTGTGTGTGTTTAAACTCTTCAACTTGGTTTTGGTTGCAGTGTTTGTTTGTGTGTTTTTTCTAACTCACTAATTGAAATAAAACAAGATAAAATTAATGAATCTGTACCAAGAAATTGAAACCTCAGAGTAATTAAATTATGCTCTACAGTTGATTATTAATTTTAAAAAAAATTAATATGTAAATAATAGAAATGCCAGAATGAGCCAGCTTCAACATGCACAGTCTATAGAGCTACCAGGTATGGCAAGATCAGCGAAACATTTTAGCGCACTTTGACTCATTTTAATTGTGACGTGTTTGTATTCAATTGTGACGGCAGTCTAGAGTACTGTGACGTGCCTGAGTCGAGGCAGCGTTAAAATGTATGCGCAGATCAAGTAGATCGGGCCTCATTAAGGTCACTCGTCGGGTTTTTAAAGTTCACGCAGAACATCTTACATGTACTTGAAAACAATTTATTATCATTCAATTTTTTATAACATATTTCAATTCAACAATGTATATTATTCGACATTCAATGAAACAACTGCTCAAAAATCCACAAAGAAGCGAGATTTATGAGGGACTATTTCTTGTGGTGGAATGATATTTAGAAGAAATTTCTGCAAATCTGCACATTTATTAAATCTAATTTCTTGGAACTTTAGTCTCACATACTTTTACTCGGAAAATATTTTCCTTTATGATATTATAGGAATATTTAATATAGGTCTCAATTTATAATTCAGAATAAATTTTACAACCCCTCTCAACAAAATTTGTCGAGAAATGAAGATAAGTTAAAGTAGTCTAGATAAAATTTCCACCGTTTTTCACCTATAAATTTCACGTTTTTACCAATATTTCAAAATTAACATCACTGACCCCAACCTTTTCTCTCATTATTTTTAAACAACTCGATACTTGTGACTTGTGAAAGAATGGGTGGACTTAACGCCCTATTTTGGATCTTTTTGAGACTACTCTAACAAGTTGAAAATAAAGTGAATCCAAAATATATTACAACCACTAGAAAGAGCGACATATACATGGTTATTTTAGCTAGAACATATGCACAAAAGCAATGCCTTGTTGCCATGAATCAAAATTGAAACAACGATACATTAGTGTCGTCTTCCGGAATTTGACATGTACCCGGAGTGGTTTTTAGGTCGCACAATCAATATAAATAGGAGGCGGGGCTATCAATCGGTGTCATTGTTGAACATTTCTCTCTCTCTCTCTCCACCTCTCTCTCTAGAAATTCGAATACGTGTTTGAAATATTACAGCATTGTCATTACGATTTTTTTTTTAAATGTGAGGACACGCCAAATTCTGAAAACGGCACCAAACATAGTGATTTTCATCTAGGTCAGGTTGGAGAATACAATGTAACTGTTTCCACGAGTACACTCGCAGGTGGACATCACGTGATGAATTGTAATATTTAACAGGTCAATCGAAGTCGTAACAATGGAAGCGAGAAGTTTGTTTGGAACATGTTTTTTGTAAAATTGAGTGTGAGCGCACGTTTGTCGGCTCTTCTCCATTTAATATGACATTATTTTGTTCAATATACAACCACAGTTTTCGTAAGAACAGCCGACAAACATGCGCTGACTATGTATTCAGACGATGAAAAATGCGTGACCCTGATTATCTATTGATATTCAACAAATCTTCAGGCACCGTGCCTTCGATATTTATTTAGTTTACTTCGAAAAGAGCATTTTAAATTCACATCCGTACCATAAATACACAGTTAAGATATCGGGGATTTATATCATGGAAAAAAACAAACATTTTATGGAACATAAATTTGCGGCATTTTTTCTGGCCAGTTAAGTCCACCCATTCTTTTGATACAAGAAAATATTTTATAGCCCATTTAGATTTTTAATACCCCAAATATAACTTTTTAGTGCAAAAAGATAACCTGATAATTTACGCGCATTAAGGTCAGACGAGACGTTCCTCAAAATCTGTTTTGTATATCTTTGTAATGTATGAAAAATTATCAAAATTTCAATTATATTCTTATTTCTAAACAAGTTTGTAAACGTTTTTGAAAAATCCAAACATTTAAACATTTGAAATTGGAAAATTATTTTTCTTCCCCAAAGGATTATATAAGAAAAACTACCCCTGGTATCTTGCAGAAATGCCTGGTAAGGTACCTCAATTTTTTGTGTCTAAACATGTTTAAGTAGCAATACTGCAAAGACAAACTTTTAGCAAAATTTTTCTATTATTAAGGAACGTCTCGTCTGTCCTTAATTTGCAAGATTTGTTCGATGATAATTTTTATTCAAACTATTTTTTTTAAAATAAGTTTATATTTATTGCCATGGCTTCATCTGATAAAATATTATAAAGGTTAAAGCAACTAACCAAAGAGTTAAATTTAAGTGCAAAAAGGTCATATAAATCGTACCGTAGTCCAGTAAGACACACACTGACCCCCTATTTTCTCTTCGATTTTGAGTCATACCATATGAGTACTAATCCAAAATATACTTCTCCAAAAAAATCTTGATTTAAGAAATTTTACACTTATAAATTAAGATACTTTTGAATTTGCTCTGAAATCTATGAAAATAAGGAGTTCATTTCCTTGTACTTGGCTTATACAAGCATTGTTCCAAATTATCTTTACACCTAAATGCCTCAGTTTCATTAGAATTAATTTTTCATAATCTGCAATAAAATTTTAGCCTGATTTATCTGATATCTATACAAATATGTTCTTATTGACATTTTTAAAAATAATTTAAGTCTTTTTTGACTAAGGTACGTGATACGATGAAACTTAATCAAATATTTGCACTATAGACCACAAACAATACATATCTGTGAAAGGACATAAACACGAAATCCTAGAAATTTCAAAGGTGGTACAGCTGTACGTATTACTCTGAACATTTGTTGATATTTTTTGTTTTTATTGTCGTAAATTCTTTTATTAAAGATGTTTTGTTTGAACGTTTTCTTTTACTTTGCTTAAATTTCAAGCTTTTGTTTTTGAAAGAATGTTTTCTGTTGTCTTCTTTCTCGTTTTTTTTTTCTCCGCAGCTGACATTGATGCCTTTGGTAATGATTTGTTGTTCACGTTGTTGAATTTTCCTCCAGTTTCCTTGTCGACAATCATATCTAACATTTACAATGGCTTCCATTATATAAGAAAACATATTTGATTGATTTCAATGTTTTCAATGTCATATTAAAACATCTATCGGTCTATAAATACGGGTTGGTAGGAGATCAAATTCATCATGAAGCCCTTCTGGCCTTATGAATTTAATCTCTTGACCAACCCGTATTTATATCTTGATAGATGTTTTAAAATGATACCTTATTTCTTAAATATAAAAAATAACGCAAACCTGAAGAAAAGGTTAATATTGGCATTTTATTTGCATTCTAAAACATGGTTAATAGTAATTGATTTTAATTTTCAAACCCATCTCTAGTCTGAAAATAAAGGGTGTTGTTTCTGTTGACGTTACAGCATCCTGTGATGTGATTGAGGAATTTGGAATTTCTGAAATTTATTATATGTTGTAAGTCTACACGCAGAGCCAAGAACTACTGATAGCCTTTGTATATTAAATAATAAAACTATCGCTATGAAGGAAATATCGGGTATTCTGCTTATCCAAAAATATAAATGTTTTCAATAACAATTTCTTAAAATAACGTAGTATGAATCTACAAAAACATCAATCCATTTACAATGTACATGTATGTTGAAAAGTTACTGACGTTCAGAAGAGATGAAATAATGAACCTTAGATGATATTCTGAACGCTTAAATTACCAATCTCAGTGACATTTCTTTAATATATTTCATTTGAAAAACAACTTGTCATCTGGATATAAGTTATTTAAATATGGTTTGTACACAGTTTAAGGTGTTTGTTTAAATGTGTTCATTCTTGATGCCAGTCTTCGACCTGAGGTCATTTATTTTGAAATATTCTGTGCAATTTCTTTCAAATTTCTTTTACCTGTACCATTATGAAAATGTTTTCTCAATTTATCGCTCTAAAGATTTTCGGAAAGTTTAGTCTAGTGTGTCATGGTTCCATGGAATTAATCAGAGGTTAAGTATAGACGCTTATCCACTTATTGTACTATCATTCCAATAACAGCGTGTCACTTTTTTAGATCACGTATACAAATATTCTTCTACTACTGAGCATACATACTAGTAGTAAAGAATCCAGCAATATGCTAAATAATACTGACCAATTGCATTGATTATTTACGAGGACGGCATTTGTAATAGGCTACACAATCTCGAGAGGAACAACAAAAACAAATAAAACTTATACCAGACATTTACAATTCATTTATCACATATGTCCACTCGATATATCCATTTGAAACATATGCTGTACGCATCATAAAATCATGTATGTTTTAAAATGAATAAAGACTATAATGATGATTGTATAATAACAACTTAATGACGAACGACACGACAGGACTTCAGTTTTCCATCTTCAATGTCCCTTATTTTTGGATAAATATATGTTAATGCCTTCAAAATGATAAGATACGAAAGATGTTCATTCAATGTTTTTTCAAAAAATAGACATAGTATCCCGATGTTCAGGATCTGATAAAAATTTGAAATACTACCCGGTAATTATTAATTATTGATAAGATTACTTTAAAATTTTGTTCAACATATTAATTTCTGTTTGAAATGAAAGATCTACATATCAAAATTACGTACATCAGAATTTCAAATTTTATCAATCTATTATTTCTTAGTTTTAATGTTTTTTTTATGATTTTTTTTTATAAAAGTTCTTACCTTTAAGACTTAATCGAAAACCTTTAGCTGTAAATATGTCATGGGTAGAGTAGAGAGTGATCATAAGTTTGTTTCCTCTTGCTACTCTATGTGCTGTTTGTTTCCCACATTTTTTAAAGAGTTTATAGTTGTAGTCATTTATTTCTTCAATCTATTGAAATTAGATTTAGTATTACTTTCTATAGTTTAGAACCTGAAGATGTAGTCATTAGTTATTTTTGATGTCCTGGATCTAGTGAAATGAGTTTAAATATGGTATTTAAAATAAACTTCTAAGAAAAAATATACATATGTATGAAATATGTTGAATTACATTTCAGATCTTTATTATTTACAACATTTTGATTATTTCATTATTTCTATTTTTTTTAATGAATTAATGGTATTTAAGTTCCTTTTATTTTTCGAAAAACCAATTTTAAAAAAAGTGGAAAATAAAATTAAATCAAGTTTTTAAATTTTTTTCAAAGCTTGCAATTCAGAGCCTCACATATGTTATGTTGAGTACTGAATATCTTTTTAAAAATCTGCAATTGTTATATTTACCTACTAAATTTTACATTCAATACTGAACCTTCAAGTAGTCATAACATGCAAATCCTGCAGTTTGGTGAACATCCAATTCTATCCTGATATGTATCTCCTCTGTTACGTCAGATCCTGTCACCATCCACGTATAAATTGTGTCCCGTTCATAGTTTCTCCGTGGATATCCTGGTGATGTGATCGTTATCTCCTCAGATAAAGGGAGATTTACTTTCTTTGATATAGTGTGAACTCCGAAAGAAGTATCTAAAATATAAATTGATCATAATATTATGATATACATATATTTACAAAGAAAATACCAACTGAAATATAAATTTTTTTTTCATTGTTCAATCTTCAATTCTTGTGTCTAATCAAAAAATCATCGATATGTTTTTGAACCCGAATATACGAAAATTATATTGTCCGCTAAGTAGCAAAAAAATCATAAAGCGTTTTTATCGATATTTAATAGGGACAGTAATTTTTTTTTTTTCTTTTGCTAATCAGATTTTAGTACATTTTAATTTTTATATTTTTCTTTTAAAGAGACACTGTGACGCACAAAGTGGCAAAGGGGAAAATTGATAAAAGTAGAATTTTTGCATGACCCGTTTAAATTGTGTACCATCACGAAATGTTTGAAATTTCAGAGGGAATTTACAGGTTTCAGAACCTAACAATTCTATTTTTATGGAGGAAAATAAAAGAAAAATTAATTTCAATATGCCCAATAACGGAAATATTGCGTTTCTTCCTCCTCCCTATTGTACGCATGCGCAGAAAAGTTGAATAAGTTTCTAAAGTCTCCATGGTCTCAAGCATCAGTAGACAAAAAAATTTGATGCAATCTTTTTAAAAAATTGTCAGAACATATTTCTCACCTTTGCATGCTCGAGTTGAATATTGTTTACAAGTTTTAGCAAATAATAAAAGTAGCGCGACCTTAATATTCACGAAAACAAAGAGAAGGTAGATACAACCTTTGTTTTTCCGACACTTATATTGTGTAGTCTTTAATTGTCATATCTTAGCTATATACTCATAATTTTCATGTTTTTCTCTGAATGCGACAGATATTTTAAAGGAAACACATGTTTTTTTACTCATTGTCTGACTTTAAAAATATAGACAAATTAAAGATTTTATCATGCTTGAATGTGCACATTTTACGGTCCAACAGCGTAAAACGAAATAAAAACCGGGTTTCATTAGTGAATATATAAGTTTTTTTGTTTTGTTTGTTGTTGTTTAACGTCTCTCTAGAGAATTTTTAACTTACATGGAGTCTCAACAATATACCGGTGGAGGACTTCAAATGTTAACCAATTCTCGACACTCAGGGTCATTAAGCAGCGACGTAAGGATCAGAGCAGACGCTCTAACCACTGTGCCATGTGGGCGACGAGAGGATGCATAAGCATTGAACAGAAATAAAAGTATTAAATTGATAAGGCTGGGTTAAGAATTATCTCTTTTATTGCATTATCTATTAATCAATTATTAATTATGCTAATTGTTTTTTTTTTTAAATTCAAAGCATATACTTTATTTTTGGCAGTTCCAAAGCATTTGAATTCGGAAAGAGGTAAACACAACACCTGAAAAATGGCGAGGTTTGATGACGTTAAGGAAAACCGGAGACCAGTTAAGTCAAATTTAAATGTAGTAATGACGCCCTGAAAGCCATTCAAAGGCTACTGAAGAAAAAAAATACCTACAATGTATATCATAAGAAGTTAGGTATACAAGTGAAATGGGAGGGTACGTTTTGATTGAGTACCTGGATTGAACAAAGCATACGGACAAACTTCTATGATAATAGCGAGAGACGCTGAAATATGTGCATCAACATGTTCCTGAATTTAGGTTGGACTTATTCATCTTTCTTTTATCAAAGAAGAAACGTAGGCTGCTTTAGACACTTTGAGTTAATCATCCCTTGGTCTTTGGGTGATACAACACATGAAATAAAATCTCATGTCTTGTTTATTTGAACATATATCTATTTGAAATCAACTACTATTCGCTATATATAAATATGGATGAATAAATGAACTTAAAAGGTTTGAAAATATTAAAACGCAGTGGTTATAATTTTCACTGCATATAATTTGTCCATGCTTTTACCGGACAACCCTAGTAGGTATAAATATTTTTGCATTGAAATGCAATCTAATATTTCTACATCATTTTTTTTCTTTTTTAACAATTTTATTTCACAGACATTACTAGAAAAAAAGGCAACTGCCAGGGATGGGGCCCTGACTAAGCTCCTTCTAAACAACGATAATGTTGTCCCTATGACATCACGCTGGATGTTATAAATTATATAGAAAAAAATTAAAGTACCATTATTTTCAAAAAATATATTTATACAGTATACATCATGAAATAAGATAGATATAATTTCAGTGTAGCTGTCAACCGAGGGAGCCACAAATACGTTTCACAGTCCATTTACTCCCCCCTTTTTGGCAGCACTACGGGAAGACAGGTCCCTTCCCAGTAGTATTTATACAAGAATATATAATTTTCACATTAGTTTTGAAAGATTTTCAAAAATCATTAGCTCAGTGTTAACATATAGAAAGCGTAATACAGAAGTGTAGAAACAAATTGATTTTTTTACATGATTGTAAAAATTAAATTCAGTTTCACTTAAAGACTCTAATCTACATAACATTTTATGTTTATAAATTCTATATGCCACATACGTAATAAGTAAATTAAGAGATCTAGTTTTATCATTTTTTTCATGGAAAAACCCAACAACAATATGTTTCCACTGAATTTTAAATGATAAAAAACTGCTTATAGTATTCCATATATTAGACACATTATCACACTCAAAAATCAGATGTTTTGCATTCTCTATTTTGTTACAATGTATACACATAGGAGATATATCTTTTTTCCACTTACTCACATAAGCATTGTTACATAATATATTATTCAATAGTTTGTAGCTAAATTCTGCTATGTGTTTATCTCTTATATCTAAAATCTTACATTCATAAATATTTTTCCAACTTGACTCCTCAAATATTCCAAAATCTTTAGA
>PRKT01000527.1:17228-68028 GCA_003671525.1 Saccostrea glomerata | reverse complement strand
TATCTTTTTTCCACTTACTCACATAAGCATTGTTACATAATATATTATTCAATAGTTTGTAGCTAAATTCTGCTATGTGTTTATCTCTTATATCTAAAATCTTACATTCATAAATATTTTTCCAACTTGACTCCTCAAATATTCCAAAATCTATAGATAATTTAGCTTGAAAACTGGGTTTACAAAACTTTTTTTCAATAAGATTTTTGTAGAAAAAATTACTTGATTTTCCTGATATGTTGAAGTTCCCTAAAGGGAAGTTGAAGTTAATTACATTCTGTTTATTTATGTTGCTTGCATTTGAAAAATTGTGTGTTCTTCGAATATTCTTAGTAGCTGACAGAAGAATTCTGTACTCACATAGCCAATTAGATTTGTCAATTATATTGGAAAAATATTCAAGTGATCTGATGCAACCCTTGTCATCAAACAATTCATATATATATAAAATTCCGGATTTAATCCAATTGTCAAAGAAAATAGCTTTTCCTTTATAGACCAAATTACGATTATTCCAGATTGGCTGTTGCAAAATATCATCAGAAGATCTTTTATCAAATTTTAATTCAGTTTTACATTCATTAAAACAACTTAGAACTTCTTTGTCAAATAAAGGAACGTGTATATTTTTTTATGCTATCCACACCTATTGATGAAAGCTTTAAAAGAAAATAGATATCAACATTAAGTTTTTTACCAAAATCATTTAAAATATCAAACAGTAAACCTTTTGAATTTAGTAATGCTGGAATCCACGCTGCTTTCAATGATTTTAGTTTACATTCAACATCGACAATAGAAAGTCCGCTTCGTGATATGTCACCAATCAGTGTGTTCCGTTTAATTCTCTCCGTTTTTTCCCAAATGAAATTAAAAATTGATCTTTGAATTTTCTTAATATAGTTCTCATCGGGAAGACATAAAATTGACGATGTATATATCAATTTTGAAATATCAAGTGTCCGAATCATACGAGCTTTGCCAAAAAGAGTTAATTTTCTACGTTTCCAGGATTCAAAAAGTTTTTCCACAATATTTGTTCATCATTTAAGGACGCTCTAAACACTGCACTCTAAAGAGCTCTATTTATTGGGTAGTTTTATGCAGTTAGAGTGATCTGCCTTTAGATTTAAGATTAAAGAAATTGTTATTTACCGTTAATAACATAATTTATAATAGATTAAAATAGTTCTAGCATTTTATAAGACCAAGGGTAAGAAATCTAACCAATTATTTTTATATAGAGTTGAGTCTCCAAAGTATAATGAAATTGTTGTGAATATCGGCAAAATCTGCTTTTTTCTCTCTGAAATTTAGTTATTGCTGAGCATGAAAATTAATTAAAGCTCCCCAATTATTTCCCCAATGCCTACAAATAGTCCATTGTCTTTGAACATTTTTCCTATGCAAATGAGGCAGGTAATTTATAACTTATGTTCTAAATGAATGAAAAAATCTCAACATACATATCTTTATATGATATATTTTTGTCTGAGTTCAAAAAACAGTTTCTGTTAGTGTTTAGAGCTTCCTAAAATATTTATATAAATAGAAATCTGAAAAATCGCAGGAAATATACGAAAGTATTTTAATACTTACTGAACCAATATGTAGCAAATACTGACACATAAAATAACTTTACGGTAAACATGTTTTATTCTGATAGTAATTCAAAATATTTATAAAGATCTAGTCCCGATACAATGTACCAGCAACCAATATAATCAAATGTATGTTCAGAATCTATTTATATTCTTGAATGGGGAAATAAAGCATTTGATTGGTTTAATGTACAGAAATAAACTGAAAGGTCACACTGATTTTGATTTCTTGAGTCAAGTGCTTTGATGGTGTTTCATATGTGAATGGACTAGTACACATTTAGTTGACTTTATTGATTGATTGATAGTATATTGTTTAAAATCCCTATGGAGAATTTTTTATTCATATAGAGACGCCACCACTTGCCAGTGGAGAAGTGTAAATTTCGTCCTATACTCGACACACAGGGAAATGAAAATGGAGGGATCCTTATGTGTCAGCACCTCGAGCGACACGGGACCTCAGTTTATACCATCAAATCCGAAGGACCGGTCTTCACGTCTCCTAGTTGTATTCGATTCTGCGACGTAAGGATCAACTCCTTTCTTTGCGACTCTAGAGCAGATGTTCTTACAGCTATCAACGCGCGGGCGACTGTATCGATATACATATCATCAAATTAGAAAGCCTTCACTATAAAACATGCGTTCATATCTAAGAAAGAGTCTAAAATTTATTAATCTAAAAGAATAACCCATTCACCATGTTTAAATAAAATTGATAATGTTCTGTTAAATGATATGCGATAAATGAATTTAAGGATTTCCAACCCTAAATGGACCAAATTCTCTACCCTTAAACGTCCATCAAGTACATAATTCTCTGATGTTTAATTAAAGCAATATTTAGTAGAAAAAGATTAACCAGGAGAAGTTTCAGAAATTTAATTAACTTAGCAGTAGTTCATTAACGGAGATTACATTAAAGTCTATGGAGAAAAGGAATTGTAAATAACTAGTAATACAAATTAAATAAGAATGTCATTAAATACCGTTGTGGAAAGATGTATTAAAACATTATAAATAAAATAAAAGTTTAGAACCATTTCTATCAGATAAGATTTTTGAGTTGATTTTTTTTTTAATTAAACACAGAGAGTAATATCTCTAACCAAAATTCAAGCTCATTAGTAAGGACACACCACACCCTTTCATACTAATAGTAATTAATGGGAATGGTGTCTAAATAAACTAAGTATTCAGCACCTGCAAATCTGTTATGTATTATTTTAATTGAACATGGTGCTATTATGGATAGAATATCTTAATTATGACTCATTTCGTACTCTAACAAAGAGGAATAGATATTTGTTCATTAGTTTCTTTATTTCGGAATTTTGTTTTGAAATTTTGAAATTAGACGCACTAACGCATAGATTCTCTCGATATTTGCTGTTTTCGTACGTAGAATGCTGTTATCAATAAAACTTAATGTTGTATCAGGCAATTCAAGGCCGTTATTTTTTGCTTCTATATGAAGGGAAAAATATTTTTTTCGATCACATGAAATATATGTAAATGCTTGCTTTGCAACTGGTTTGTATTGTTGAAATAGACTCTGAGCTTACAAACTGTTTATATTTCATCTTAGTCTACTTTGAATGTTACATTCTCTTGGAAAATCTTCAATCTACTAGTATATATTTCAAAACTTAAGAGACACCAGTTATAATTTCTATTTCTTAATAAAATTCATAAATTTTTTGTTTATAAATTTGAATTAGATTCACTTTTCTGAAGTCAATTGGAATATCCAGTTATAAATTAGTCAGGGATATACGCCTGCACGAAAAGTTCGTTTCAAATACATGTACTGTTCGTGTCTTCATTTTTTCTAATTCAAGGTAAATTGTATTTGTAGAAATCTAAAGAAAGTCTGTTTTAAGCTAATCAAACACGTCTAATAAGATTTTTTCTCTCTACCCTATTTATATAAGATAAATTGATATTACAGGAATTTTACCGACCTTGATTAAAGTCGACGTTTCCTTTAATCTCTATATGATCATGAAATTTGACCTTGTTAGAAAATATGACCCATTAATGGGTTGTATTTTGGCTGGCTTGTTTCATACCAATTGTTAAACTGTTGTTTTGTATGGAATTTGACACCAAAAAGTTCCTTTCTACCTTATCAATACATACCGGAAGGGCTCACGACAAGTGTGGCCGGTCCACATGGGATGCTCATTCTTCCTATACACCTGGGCCCGTTTTACAAAAGGACTAAGACTTAAGACCAAATTTGATTCTTCATATAATTTTTTGATAAACATTGTATCAAACATATTTTAATTCTTTTAACAGAAATGTGATATGATGTTTTTAAACAAATAATTTTAAAGAAAATTATTAATTTTGCAAAATTTTACAATCTTCTGAAGTTTTTTGGTCTTAGTCGTAAGTTCTTTTGTAAAACGGGCCCCAAATCTAAACTTCCAGAAATATGTGCTCAATGACAAATTCACAGATATTTGTTTTATTAATGGATTTGTTAAGAAAACTAACATACAATAAAGATTAAGAATTTTTATGAATGTGAAATTTAATTTTTTTTCAATACATACTTGGAACTTATAGTAAAAGTCGTCTAAGAATTACATTTACCTATATGACAAATTATTGGCATGCAATTATGTAAACTTTTGTCGCAAACCAAAGGCCTGCAGACTGATAGGAATCATACCGATCATATCCTTAATTAACTTAAACAAGAGGCCCATGGACCACATCGATCAGCTGAGCATATTGGCTAGAAAAAAACACAAATCAGTTCAGCATTGAAAAGTATACAGATGATTGAATAAATTTCCTTATCATTTAAATGTTCCATACATTAAGTATAAATCAGCAGGATTTTCTTATCAATTCCCACGCTTTTTGTAAACCAAGGCATGGGAATAAAAGTAAAAATCGATGAAGCTACTTAGGCTTTTGTGTGAAAACGTTCTACATTTTTATTCTTTTTTGTCTTACAATAATGTATGTATTCACAGTTTTAGTAACTTTTCTGTTTTTCTAATTCTGTTGAAAAAATCCCTTTCAAATTTGAGTTCACTACCTTTACGCCAGGTTTAAAATTTTGGTAGGGGCGTTAATTGTAATATTTTCTCAGTAGTTAAATGAGTACGAAGCTTTTTTGTTGGAGAGACTAGATATAAATATCTATCAACTCAGGAATCTTCAACAAATACGTACAATTCTTGTTTCTATAAAAAAAATATGAAGGGGAAATATTTTTTTTAATACAAACTTAGAACTTACAATGTAAAACACCATCAAAGAATTACATTTATATGCCATTTTTTCATCATATAATTATGTAAACGTTTGTAACAAAACGAAGGCCAATAAACCCTTAAAGTCCCTTCGAGAAATTTTCTCGTATGCATAATTAGACGCCACTATTAGCAGATTGAAGGTTACAATTCTTTTAACCCATGCTCAGCACTCAGGGACATTTAGTAGCGAGAATTTCTTTTGCCAACTTAAATTGCGACATCGGATCTTAGTTTATACAGAATCATCTGAAGGAACGGTCTTAAGGTCCCGTGATGGGATTCGAACCCACGACGTTTCAACTCCTTACTTCGCAACTCTTGTGCAAACACTCTAAACTCTGTGTCACGCGACCGACTTCAGTGTTCTGAAACATTTTCCTGCTTAAATATTTCCTTTTGAAAAAAAGCGTATATATTTTAGCGATATACCTAACAAAATTTTATACACAGAAATAATCAGGAATAAACATGGTTAGCATATATATACGTGCTTACGAGGAAAAAAATTACAATGAAAATAGAATAGATTTACTTAAAATTACATCAATCTGAGTAAAATATATCAGAAATATTTTTTTTCTCTGAATCAGATTGCTCTGCTAACAATCTGTAACAAGAAGCGACGGATTTTTATGTTGGTTAGGAGACATTTAAAAAAAAAAAAGCGGATTCCACCTATGATATACTCAGGAGTCCCTGTTTTTGCCCTATTACATATTTTCAATTGATCAATGTTTGTCATCTTAAACTTTTATACATAAACTGTAGTACTTTTGACTTTGGTCTGAAGTCTCTGAAAATAAACAGTTTATGTCTATGTACTTGCAGATACATCCGAAAAGTATTGTTCGAAATTATCTTAACATCTGTATGCCTCATTTTTATTAAAATTATAATCTGCAAATAAAAAAAAAAAAAAAAAATTCAGCTAAAATTATCGGATATGTATTCATAAATGTTCTTATTGATATTTCTTTTAATAATTTAAGTATTCGTTTCGTTTTAACTACAGCTGTAATGTACGTGATATATTAAAACTTTATCAGGAATTTGCAGCATAAATGTTTATTTCCATTTTAAAATTCTCAATCTCTATGTTAAAAAGGTAAAGTTGACGAATAGTTATAATTTTCATTAAAAGTATAACACTGCATCATGTATAAAGAACAAACAATACAAATCTGTGAACATGGTATAAACACGGAATGCAAGAAATGTTAGAGGTGGGATCAGGTGTCTACTAGTAAGCATCCTCTATTGACCGGACACACCCGCTGTATGTATTGTTGAAGTAGATGGAACGGACAATTATGCAACGCACTACATTTTGTAGCGAAGTAAACAGACCTGAGAGACGTGAACTGCGCGGGGGACCTAAGGTCCTAGTTCAGCGTACGTTTCATCCTTCTGCCGTATTCCGCGGAAGTTAGGCTAGTATAGAAGAGTTCCGATTTTGAGGGGAGATAACTCACTTTTGAAAATGGAGAATATCAAGTGATGTTTCTAGGCATTGAATAAAGTATGGAAAGTTGCTAGCGTTAAATATCAGTGTTAATTATATTTCACAAACATTGAATTTAATATCAATTACTGTTACAAGAGTTTTTTTTATGTTTTAATTATAACTTCTACTGTAATTTATTATTGTTGTTTGTTTAAATATAATTGTATAGTTATTGTATATTTACAACAAAATTTTAAAAATAATATACTAAATTATAAAACTTATTATTCTATGAAATAAAACACCAATTTTCGTCAATATCTTTTATTTTTTATGAAGCAATTGTGCCCGAAATAGCACGCCATACAAATAACTCAGATTTTGATGACGTACCACGAATCAATGAGACGCTTGATTTTTGAACAGTGGTGTAAACACCGCACATTTTAAGGTGAATTTTGACACAGATAAGTGATGAAATTACATAATTTTTTACGAAAGAAGAGATTAAACCCTACTTTTATTGAATCACAATAAAAATAAGCTGAAAGTTTTGTTAATCGATTTTATTTGATCACGAATCGGTAAGTACCACGAATCCATGAGATACCAGGCTACATCTGATTGCTGGACTTATGTTTTGAAGGCGAGAGGGGCAGTGCATTGTGAGGAGGGTCCCTTCTTTAAAATGGTAACCTGGTGTATTGAACATATATACGAAGAATGAAAATGAAATTTTAAATCTCATTTTTCTTAGCAACTGTCAAACAAAATTTTATTTTAAAAAAAATAAATCGGCGAAATCAGAGGGACTATATACACTGTAGGTTCATTCTGCGTTTGTCCTTCTGACTAGCTATCCCATTCCCTGCATGTCCCAAATGGTTTTTTCTCACCTTTTCTAAATGTTTTAAGATATTGAACTGATGTTTTGGTATGGAAGTACATCTTGATGAGTTAAAGTTCAAGTTTGCATTTTATTCCGCCTCAATAATTTTCTACGGAATTACGACCTTTATTCTTTAAGGGTTTTCCGCAAAATTATTCTAAACAAATAGAGATATTGAGATGATTTTTGGCGTGCGAATTTCAAGTTTACATTTCATTCAACTTTGTTATGTTAGGTTATTCTAAGTATAGAATTATTCACTGTTGGAACAATTATTTAAGGTATAACAAGACGAGAAAAATATAATAAAACTCGCTATAACTAAAAAGAGTCTTATATACTTTTAATTGCTGTCTTTATGTTTTGAAGACGAGAGGGGTAAATCTATGGTTATAAAGAGAACCAATGGACTATTAAATAATTAGTGTGTTTTAACGAAATATACGTACAAAGAAGGATATGGAGATAACGAACAGTATACAATCTCAAAGTCCATAAAACAATACAAAATAGAAGCAGAGCAAACACGGACCCCCGAAACATCAGCCGTCTCTACAATTCTGCATTCTTTTAATGTAGTCACTGCTTTTTATATGTACAGTATATATAACAGAAAAAATACCCTTTTATTCAATCAAACAGTATCGAAGATTTCAACAAGATCAACGACAAAGACAACTCTTGCAGCAACAACATCCTTACCATTGTCAGAGATAACAACGACACCGGAGGAAAAAACGACAACAGCAATATTAACAAAAAAATCATTTCCTGAAAAATCCACATCTACAATTAAAGCAACGATTCTAAAATTACTATCAACGAAAAAACCTTCAACATCAGAAGTTACAACAAGGAAAACAATAAAAACAACCTTCCCAGATTTGACAGCTGCTCAACTAACATCAAAAGAGATAATGAGTAAAATTTGGAGTTCTTCAACAGGAAAAACGATAAAAACAACTTTTCCAGATTCTACAGCTTCTCAACCCGCAAAAAAAGAGATTACGACTGAAGTTTTAAGTTTTGCACCAGAAATATGGGACAGTTCAATGCCACCACTGCCTTCAACAAGAGAGATTGTGGGAGCATCTACTGGTAAGAAAGAAACAGAATGTAGATAAAAGAAAACAAAAAACTAAGAAGACGGTACAGTTTCAGCTATATTGTGCCCTAAAAATTTAATGTTCTTAAAAAGTTTTGAAATTGGCATTAACAATAGTTGAGTAGATGAATATGATAAATCATTAGAGAATATGCCATGAAGAAGAACCTTTCTTGAAATATGACGCCATTAATTTGGTACATTTTTAAGTTTAATGCAGAAAAGCTTCAAAATGACTTGTTTTTCTGCTAATTTTACTTTAGAAAATAGTGTCTGCCACCGTCGCCCGCTTTAATTTTTGGATATATTGTGCAAACAGCTATGTAAAATCACTTATTTCAAAATCTTTCCGGGCGACGGTGGCAGAGTATGTTTTCTAAAAGAAAATTCCACTGAAAATTGATGTCTTCTGCAACTTTTTAAGAAAATACGGGAAAATGCACAAGTTAATGACGTCACAATTAGCATTTAGAAGGTCATATGAGAAAAACCATTTGTGTATTCTTACTGCAAAGAATTTCTATGTTTCAGAAAAAATGAATTTTACTTTCTTATATCATTTTCATATTTTAGAAAAATATAGGGCTTTATTTGTATTGAAACTGTACCTTCTTCTTTCTTAATATATCTTTATTTAATAAATTATCTGAACTGACAATAATTGCCGAAATATAGATATATAGAATGAAATATTTATGAACATTTTTGGTACACATATCAGAAGTATGTTAATTACAATTCTACATATTTTTAAAATCGATATTTAGCATTTGTTTTACAAGAAAACAGAATCATTTAACATGTTTAAAGTTATATATATTTATTTCAGGTTATTAAAAATTAATTTATATTATTGCATGTTTGAATACGATCTAAACATATTTATTGTCTTTTTAAGAACAGTGATATGAACTCCTTAATTAAGACTGATTAATTCGTTGTCAAAAGTGTTAAAGCAATGAAGTAACAATTAAATGGCTGTAACATGTCAGTCAAAATATTACCCAAAGATATATTTACTAACAAGGTCATAACAACTTCCTTAGAATATGCATAAAAACCAACTTTGAAGACGTACAACACATTAGGGGAAATAACTCTTATGATTTAAATTGAACGTTTGACGTCAGATTTAACGTCAAAAATAAAGCGTCAAAGTGACGAGTAAAACGATCCCGATGTTTATCAATCAGAAAATAAAAATGGGATTTGGGCTTGGTTGTGATTATGGAGTTGTTGAAAGTCATTTAACATCAATAACTTGTCAGTAGTTTCTTTTGGTTTACAAATTGATTATCCCTAACGTATGTATTCAGTAATAAATCTCTATATGAAAAGAGGAGTCAGATTCTGGAGTGTCTTTTATCAAGAGTTCAATAGGATATGTAGAATCGACATATATAAATCTATATGTTACACAATCTATATGATCCTAATTCCTAGATACAATCATTTCATCAGACCTAAGTACTGTAAGTGGATAAGTGTCTATACTTAACCTTTGATTAACTTGATGGAACCTTATTCTTTCCTTCTAAGCAGGATTTTTGAAATGATAATATTATTTATGTACCCGGTATTATACAAGGGCAATCAAAAGTCTCTTGGCTTTGCTTTCAGACTTACAACGTACGATAAATTCAGAAATACCGAACTCGTCAAGCCCAACGCTGAATGCTGCAACGTCAACAGAAACCACAACGTTTGTTCTCAGTCAAGAAATGGGTTTGAAATCTAAAATTCTCAACTATGAACTATGTTTTTTGAAAGATAAAAAGCCTTCTTTGACATCTTTTCTGCTGCTTTGTTTCATTCATAAAAATAAAGTTTGTTTATTTAAGCATTGAATTCATATTTTGGGATGTCTTTGGTCCTATAACACACCTGGCCGTGCCGACAAATTGAATACCGCGCGTTATCGCGGTATGATAATTTGTCGGCACGGCCAGGTGTGTTAAAGGACCGAAGATATCCCAAAATATGAATTCAATACTTATATTTACATTCTTTAATTTTTCCTCTTCATAATTCTTTATTTCGGTAATCTTTAATTTGAATTTAGCCCCCTTCTTAACTGGTGTGCTTTTAGACGTAAGAGCCGTTTGTGACGTGTATGACGTCGTAAAGTTAAATTACGCAAACAAACATTGCGAGGAAAAAAGTGACAAATTTATTTTAAATGCACATTTGTTGCATTCTTACAATAATTTAACAGGGATAAATTTTTAAAATTAGATTGTGTCAAACAATGTACATTTTAGTGTTCATAAAGTATAGAAAATGCATATAGTTCCTACTGTGTATTCTAACGCGCGGTGACAAGGTTTCGCGTGTGTTATAGAAATTTGAAAGTCATGCATTTCTAATGGATTTCATAAAGAAAATGACACTGAATGTAAATATTCTGGGTTAATTAATTAAAAAAATCAATAAAATCCCAAAATAAGAAAGGAAAAGACCTAAAAGAAGATTTATTTGTTATTAGAAGTCTTTTAAAGTTACTAGCATTCAAATACATGATTTTCATGACCATTGCTGTAAAATGACTCAATAAATCTATGTAAGGATCGTTATATTTCGTCCATGGTTTATACAGTGATTCTGGTGGCGGGGATCGGAGTGGTAGAAGTTACGATAATAATTGTGGGTATCCTAGCAGTGAAAAGATTTAGACAGCAAAGGTAAAAGGGAACATCAATCAATCAATCATAACATTTTTTTATATTATTAAAATTGTCGTTGTCAATATAAGAATAAAAAAGAACTGAGTTAAACTATAAAACTAAAGAATGTTTCTATCTGTGTAAGGAATTCTACTATGTTCTTTAGAAACAACACAACAAGACACAGTAAAGAGAATGATGGTCGACCTGTCTCCAGAAAGACAGTCTGTAGTATTGATAACGTATATGCCACAATTCCAGAGGAGGAATTCGAAGAGAATCCATATAAAGAGCTCTCTGAAGGGGTGTATGATACAACCTCAAAACGAAGATCTCATGTCAATGGTAGCCGGAACGAATATTCCAGAGGAAGTTTTTATTCTCGTTTGTTTCGAAGTTCAAAAATTAACGAAAGAAGGTCAGTAGAGGAAATACATCCAATGTTTTCAACATTCCGAGACACGAAAAAGGAAACAAAGTAATTAGTTTAATCTAGGATATGTGTAACTGTTTGGGTAACTTTAAATTACTATCATAAATTTGTACATGTATTTTTTTTTTAAAAAAAGGTAGGGTCTCAAGAAATATATATCCCCGTGTTTTCAAATATATTATAGTGATGTAAGAAATTAAAACTCTGACTTTTTGAACTGTTGAAATTACATGCTGTAGGAATACACAAATCGTACTTTTCAGAAAACCTACTAAGTGCTTATAGTGACGTCTTGAACGTTTGCATTTTCCCACACTTTCTTAAACCTTTCAAAGGACAGGATTTTTAGTGCATTCTCTTGTAGATAATATGGAGAACATGCATCACCAAAAACATTTTGAGATACTGAAGATTGGCAAATAATGGTTTTAATTTCACTATGTTCGCTATTCGTCGTTTTCCTCGAAATTAAACTGACCGTGAATGCTGTGATTGGTTTTGAAAAAATGTTTAAATGCATATACGAAATTAAAAGGAAGTTCTTGCAGAGCAAAATATAAAAACCACGGCGATCGGTACTTTTAATAAACACAGAAATGAGTCATGTAAAACTTTTCTGGTGAAAACTTTCTAATATACCCGGTATGTATCTTACGGAAGCTTATTACTGCCACGCAATATTTTTTTAAAAGTTGGTAATTCCAACTTTAATCTTGGCTTTTCCAACTTTAAAGTTGAAAATTCCAACTTTAATCTTGGTTTTTCCAACTTTAAAATTGGTAATTCCAACATTAAATTTGGAATTTCCAACTTTAAAGTTGGAAAGCTATGATTAGAGTTGGAATTTCCAACTTTAAAGTTGGAAAATCCAAGATTAAAGTTTGAATTACCAACTTTAAAGTTGGAATTACCAACTTTAAAGTTGGAAAAGCCGAGATTAAAGATGGAATTACCAACTTTAAACTTTGAAAATCCATGATTCAAGTTAAAATTACCAACTTTAAAGTTGGAATTACCAACTTTAAAGTTAAATTTACCAACTTTTAAGTTGGAATTACCAAAATTAAAGTTGGAAAAGCCAAGATTTAAGTTGAAATTACCAACTTTAAAGTTGGAATTACTAAGATTAAAGTTGGAAAAGCCAAGTTTAAAGTTGGAATTACCAAGATTAAAGTTGGAATTTCAAACTTTAAAGTTTGAATTACCAAGTATAAAAAATATTGCGTGGCACTAATACGCTTCCGTAGTATTTAAAAAATAAATGACGTTATATTTTCAGCGTGTCAAATTTATTTTATTATTTATCACATTTACATACGCCACTCAAATTCAAGACACATATGAATCAATTCCTTAAAATTATAAATTTTAAAATTATTTTTCATATTCATATTGATTTAAAACCAAATTTGTGATGATATGATTTTGAAAATATATAAATGTTTTCAAGGAATCAATTTTAAAAGGAAACTGTATATACTATGAAATATACTGTGTATACTATGAAATATAAATGAACGTGTGATTAACATATCTGAGTGTAGATTGATTCTTTTTTACTTGGATTTTCTCCATAAGTAACTATGTACATATGCTGAATCATGCACATTAATGTACATATATAATAAATTATTATTAGGCTTATTGCTAGATTATGCTATCATTAAGAAGGGTGTTTTGAAGCGAGGAAATATTGCAAGATAATAGGAACATTAATTTATATTATAATTGCATATAAATGTATATAATTTTTGTACATTGTCATTCTAAGGTTAATCATAACCAATCAATAGTTTATAACTTTTTGCAGTCAAGCAATTATTACAAAAGAACTATATGCGGTATATTGCATATATTTGCCCCCACAAAGTCAAATTTTGAAAACTTCCTGAAATGAGCTGAATTCAATAAAATGTAAGAGAAATATAAATTTACAGAAAATATTATATTGTCAAAGCAGTGTTTTCACAATTTTTGTTTTTATGACGTCACAAACTAGTCCGATTTTATATCCTTTTTCAGAAAGAGGACAAAATGGACAAAATTTCAACAATTTTAGCTTTAAAATTTATAGAGCGCAAGGTTGTTCAGGAACCATATTGACATATTTCATTGATATTATCATTCTACACATTATATCAAAATGTTGGTCCTGAACACACATGCGCTCGGTGATAGTTTATCAAAATATCGACGAAATATGTACATTTTTCTGTAAAAGTCATAAAAAACTGAAATTTACATCATGTTTGTGACGTCATTACGTACATATGGCGTCATTACTTAATATGAAAATATTCAGTGTTTTGAAGTCAGCATATACTCTCCTGTTTAATAACTCCATTAAATATTTCTCCATCAAAGTTTGATTTGGGGGGCAAATATTGGTTATTACCGAATAAAGTTCTTTCCAAATTTTTCAATATTTCGTCCATATGTTTAATTAATGTATATTTTATTTATTGTATGTCATTATGTAGAAGGAAGAAATAAAAAATTTAGTTCAACAGGCTCTAAATTCATAGAAATTGAAAATGCTCGTAAAAATGTCAGAGTTCACAAAAATGATTTAAATTTAAACATGTATAAAAATATTATTTCTTTTAGGTTCCTCATTAAAATGAATCATATTATATAGGGAAATATCAATAATTGTCATATATCCAGGATCACAAAAATCATTGTATTTAAAAAAAAATGAAACATATGGAGATAAAGAAATGAATTCAAGATCAAAAGTCCATAAAACAATACAAAATAGGAGCAAAACAAACAAAACATCAGAGGTGGGATCAGGTGCCATGGAGGAGTAAGAATCCCCTGCTGACCGGTCACATCCACCCTGTGCTTCTTTTTAAATTATAATGGATAATAATAAACAATAATAAAAGATAATAAATTTATGAATGTAATCCATTGAGTGGATCTACTTGAAGCAGAGAAATATGTCACTTTTTTAAATAAAAACTGTTTACGGTTTGGCTTAGTTCTTGACGCCCATAAAATGTGTTTCTTACAGGAGTTTGTCAAAGTAAACGAAACCAGGCGAACCTTTGGTAGGTTTTTACTTTTTAAATCCAATTTTGTTTTCGTTTTTTATATTTATAGATTCCATATTCTAAAAAAAAAAAGCCTCCGGAGAAACAGATTCGTCCAAGATTCCAGATATGACAGATATTCCGTGGCTCTTGATGTTAATTTTTCAAATATAAATATAATATACATCGAATTAGATAATGAGAATAAAATTAGAATTCTCATTATTTTGATTTAAAGGATAGGGTGACGAAACCATGGTATTTGTACAATGAATTATATGAATTCTACAATCATTTTGGTCATTTTCAAATATAGTGAAGGAAAATGACTCCTATTAAATAGTGGTGAAAGATCGTTTTGTGTTTAATTTTGAAAAATAGACTGCAAATATTCCTGAAATTTTAGCCTATATGATAGCAAATATTGGCCTGGTTTGTGACCGCATGTTTTTAATGAATAATTTTGACAACAATAGGCGGGTACTAGTACATGCAGATACGTATGTATGAGGAATCTTCCTTATATGGCGATTATTATTATTCCGCCAATGTCGCTTACAGAGAACAATTGTCCAATCCGATGACTGAATGACAAAGCATGGTGATTAACTAGATTTTATACTATCACAGACACTTTGTTCAGGTTGATATAGATATTAGCCATAATATACATATTTTTCTACAATATTTCAAACTTAAAACACCCTTTTCATGCATGATAATTCCCATGGAACCTTAATGTCTATCATTTTGGATCAAGGAATGCAAATGAAATGTGTGTTCACTGATATGCAAAAAATACATGAAGTTATTTGTCATGAAAGAGTGGGGCGGGGCCAAAATCCAATGGTACCTTTACCCAAATGAAATATTTTTATCTTCCAAATTACGTGCCTATATATTTTTGTTAAAAGTAGTATTTCAGAAGGGAACGCATATCAGTAATTATGCAAAAATTAGAATAAAATTTGGATATTTATCTTTTGGTCAATTTACTGGGAACTGTTTTTCTCATAAACCTTATCATATTAGTAAATAATTGTATTTATTTGAAAACCCATCAAAGTACACGAGAGGTGTAAATTTAGAGGAAATTTTTGTTTAAAAACAAACACCTGTTAAATTAAAGCACATATTTGAGATGGAACATTTCAATAATAAGGAAATCAACACATTCGCGTGTTAGGTGTAGCATCTGTTCACTTATATGCTAGGAAGTATATGCCATGTACATATGGTGTTATAATATAAATGTCCAAAGTATAAGTAGATGACCAAGTGCATACATCAAATTCATAGAAAAATATCTTTGGCTTCATTTGAATTTTGTAACTGTTATTAAAACATCACTTCATGTAGAATCATAAATGATGAAGTTGTTATAAAAACAAAATATCAACTGAAATAGTAAAACAAAATGCAGCAAACACTAGAATAGCTATTGAAAATTTACGGTCCTGTCTTCAAACTTGTATTTATATGTTTGTTTATATGTATTTAATACTTCTTGTAAAATACCATTTTATTAGATAGAATAAGATAGAAAAACTAAATTACATTGTTTGTGTTGCATACGTTACAATTACTAAGGTTAAAAACGTTTTGTAAGTTCTATGGTCGATACAATGACCTTGCCAGAAAATACAATTTATCATTGAGTCAAATGCTGACTGACGTTTTTCATACCAATTGTTTGTCCATTATTTATACACTGAATTGACGACGGATTTTTCCCGTTATTTCCTGATCATGATTAGGAGCACACGGCGGATGTGACCGGTCGGCAGGGGATGCTCACTCCTCCATGGCACCTGATCCCACCTCTGATGTTTCGGAGGTCCGTGTTTGCTCTGCTCTTATTTTGTATATTGTTTAATGGACTTTGAGATTGAATACTGTTCGTTATCTCCATATCCTTCTTCAATCCGCTTGACATTTAGTTTGAAATAAGATTTATAAAAAATGCATTTATAAAGGCAAAAATTGTCTTAATCTGTTTACACTTAAATATGATTAAAAATTAGATTTTTAGGAATGAATCATCAACGAGTGATATTGGAATAACCTGTGATGACCTATTTTTGCACAGTTTACGCGTTTTAATTAGAAAGCTGGTAACAACATTGTCTTCGTTTGTAAGGCTCATTATATAAATTGTATTCGGAAGAACTTGGATTTAATTCTACAAGTGGTAATCCTACTTATACTCAGACTTCCCTTTCTGAGGAAGAAATTCTTCAGAATCATATGTCACTTTTGAATATTTTCCTGATCCCACCTCTGATGATTCGGAGGTCCGTGTTTGCTTATGTTGTTCGTTATCTCCATATCCTTTATCTACAGTTTCAGTTCGATGTTATTAAAGTTTTCATAAACAATATGACTCTATAAGCTATTTAGATTAGCTTTCAGTTTGAATTAACGATATGTTTTGCAATTAAAAAATACAATTTCTCATATTTCTTTCAAATAGAAATCAAAAATTGTGATACAACATCATTTTTACTTTCAAATTTTGATAATCAATTTTGCAGCGACTAATCAAAATCAAACAAAGGGTAAAATTTCTTAAAATGTCTACATGCTCTTCATATTTTCTTGTCTAAAAAACTGGGGCAAAATAGGCTGTAATGAGACACTCAACACCAGTAAAAAAAATTGCTTTTACTATAGGATTAAACTTTCTTTTTGAAAAATTTATCGATATGTAAACTCTTGACATTTTACTCACAAACTTAATAAAAGTGGAAGAACTTTAATGTTAAGTTTGTGAGTAAAATGTCAAGAGTTTACACATCGATAAATTTTAAAAAAAAACGTTTAATCCTTATGATTCCAATAACGAATTTTTAAAAATTATCTAAATTACATGTTGTTTTCTTTGTGATCTCCATACAATCCGTTTTTTCTTCTGTAAGGCGTAGTAATACTTTATACCGCAAAGGAGCGTGACCGAGATGAATTTCGATAGTCAAAGAGTTCAACTTAAATTATCAAAACAATCAATAAATAAACTTAGAAAAACTTGTCAAATGTTGTTTAAGTCAATAGATATCGTAATTACGAGTTTAGAATAGTTCGTCCTTGACCAAGACCATATTGACATCAATGACAACGATCGATTTGCAGCTGGTTTGTTCAAAGATCCTTGTTTATAAGATCATAAAATTTTCGTTATGCTGACATTATAAAGGGTTTATAAAATCTCTGAAACATCAAATTCGCCAATAGCCTGTCTCTATTTACAAATGCATCGTATTCAGATTATGCTTTTGAGTATCGAATAAGTTCGATGTTTATAGATGTATTTATGATATCGGTTAAAACTACAATGTACACTAATGAGCGATATAAATGGAGAAAAAGTTTAAATCATCTATTTTTTTTGCTTAGTGTTAAGTTGGTAGCTAGCAGCTTGCCCTTTTTGTCTATAGTTAGTAAAACATTCAAATAAGAAATAGTTGTGGCAGACCCTACTATACGTGTTTTAATTTGACTTCAATGTGATACTAGTATATCGAGATGACAAATGAATAGAAGTAGCTGTTGTTTTATTCGGATGAGGTCGTATAAAACGAGGTTCCGTGTCGAAGAAGGTGTTGCCACGTAAAAGATCCTAAAAGTTCATTGGCCCTTAGTGCTGAGTATTAGTATACATTTATTGACTGAGTTCGAGGACAACATGCGTTTTGTCGGACCCAAGAACCAAACTGTCTGCCTGATGGAGTTAGGTCGAAGGCAGACAGTTTGATTCGAGGGTCCGACAAAATGCATTTTGCCCGAGAACTCTGTAAATAAATGTATTGTTATACCTTTCATTTCATTTTATTTTTTGACATATATGTACATGTACTTTATACTGTATTCTGTGATGTTACGTGATGTAAAATGAGATTAAGCTCCGCCCATTCTGTGACGTAAGCTGTCAAACATCTCTCTGAGTGGTCCAACATCTCACTCAGCGGTCCAACATCGATTTTTTTTATGCCCAGTCAGCAAAACAGTACTCAATATATTGGAATTAACTGTTAACTTTATTAATTTTTGATCTTGAATACTGTTCGTTATCTCCATATGTTTCATTACGTAGTGTCAATGTGACCTCCTCTACTTTAATGATTGTGATAAGGCACATACATATATTGGGTTTCCCATACTAAAACATGGACACTGCCGTTCTTTCTATGATATCGAAGGGTACCCATCTCTTATTCGCAACTCCTCTAAATAAAATTAAATTAAATTACAGAGATTCTTTATTGCGAAATGCCATTGTGCGCTTTCGATTTTACATTGTAATCTTTCAGTTATTTTGGGTCTCCAAGAGCAAAACACAAACTCTACCATTATATTATATGGAAGGCTGTTCTTCTTGTTTTTGTCAACCATTTTATGTACAAAACAGTGTAATCTTCCCTTTTGTGTTCATAAAAATACTAACTGAAGCAGTTTATATGTCATTCTTATAAACGATAACTCATTAATCGACACTTCTTTGGTCGTTTTTCACACTTGAGTTTCTGCCCTTAGAACGCAACATTGTGCAAATCAAATATTGATTTTGAATTATCTAATTAAAGGTATGTATGGATTAATATCTTTTTTTTAGAACTTCATGCATTTAAAAATCTTTCAAGCATACGTACGCGTGTACTTGAAAATAAGTTGAAAGGCCTAAGAGAAGGGTACCGTTTAATATTATCGTAAGAATGACAGAGTCCATGTTTTATTATATGGAAAATCATAAAACACGTATTTAATAAAAAAAAATAAAATAGAAGATGCAAAATGGCACTATGTAACAAAGGATCTGTGAAATTCTCATTAAACTTAATTTAGTTATATAAGAGGAGTTGTGGAGAAAAGATGGGTACCCAAATAGTGACGGACGGACGTACAGACGGACAGAAATCCCGATCAATTATATACCCCCTCCCCATTTTTCAAGCCGGGGTATAACAAGTGCTAGAATATTTTTTTTTTACAATTCTAAGTTTAGCCTCGATATTTTATCGGTAAAAATAACAGCATTTTCGGTCAAAAATATACTTGTATTATCATGAACTTGGGTATGTTGAATAGTTTATGATTTAAAAGATATCAATTACGTTAGGTATTAAATGTCCTATTCAATTACATATGTATAGGTACAGCCGTGTCATTAGAGACAGACTTGTTGGTCGATATGACAGTCCCCTTTTTTTGAGAAGTTAGATTATGAATGATTGAAGAACATTCCTGTAAAAATATCTTTAATCTGTATCTGCAAAACAGTTCACTGGATTTTTTTATTGTCTTAATACATTAATCAAAACCTCTAAATCACCAATCTTAAGATACATACATGTACGAGTTTTGCATCATTTAGTCTTGCATTCAGTGAAGTTTTTTTATTTAACTTGATAAGTATTTTATTCATAATATGCAAAGAAGTATACGAAATGAATATGGATTGAACAGCAGGTCAAAGGCCCATATTAGTTCTCTCCATTTGAGATCAAGGTACAAATGTAAATACTGTTGATATTTGAAGTTTTACAAAGACATGTATGATAAACTAATATTGAAAGGATAAAACAATACGTAATTGAAGAAAAAATTGGGGATAACAGTGGGTAACGAAAATAATAAAATTTATTAAATTAATGCAATTAACGGGAAAAAAGCAAGCAAAAAGTGAAAAAGGGGGAAGGCTTTGTTAGTCAAGTTAGTCATGAAATGTGTGTTATAACGTATGACCACAAATAAGAGATTGATAGATATTTTTTAGAGTGGTTCCTGTTACTGTAGAAGTACTTCTATTCAAAACACTTTATATTTATAGAAATGTTTATATAATGTTTATGAAGCGTCAATCCAGGATATACAGTATTACATAACTTATGGGTAGCTATTAAATTCTTTCTTTACATGAAAATACTGAATACTGTCCAGCTAATGGATAATGACTCATGAGAAAAGAAAGAAAGAAGTCAATTGTGTGACCTGATCAATCTTATCAATACTAACGGCTGGTGCATTAGAATAAAACATTTTATTTTGAGTAAATGCACATGCAATAATCAATAAAAATGCCCCCTTGTAATTAGACATTTAAAGATCTGAGTTTAGGTAAGTGATCAGAGCGCTCAAAGATAGACTGGCTTGGTGATTGATCAACAAGACGGAAACAATTACTGAAGTGAGGTAATAAATAAAATTGATGTAATTTGAGCATTTCTGCAAAACTTCGAAAAGTTTCAAAAGTTTCGAATAGTCAGTAGGAATAACCATAGATAACAAAAGTAATACATTCCTAAAATTTGAAATATATGTGACATGTCTTTTAAAGCTACTAAACAAATTATTTACTACGTATTTTCGGTAATATGAACGTTTTTTATGCTTTAGAGTCACAAGATCTTATAATGAACCCCGTACCAGTGCCCAGGACGTAATTCGATGTGACCTGTGTAAGACCGCTGTGGTACAGATGCACTGTACTACATGTCTTGTAAACCTGTGCAAGGCCTGTGTGGGAGAACACATCTCAACAAATGAATACAAGGACCATCAAATCGTTAAATTTCAGGCCAGGAAATCTACTCTCCTCTACCCTGGATGCACAACTCATGACAAAGAACGATGTGAAATGTTCTGCAAAAAATGTGATATTCCTGTCTGCATCAGTTGCCTTGGATCTAATCAACATTTAGGTCATGCATTAATTAAAGTTTTACAAGTTGTGGGTGAAAAGAAAGACAAGATTTTAAGAGAAAGGAATGAAATCAAAGATACAATATATCCGACATTCCAGGAAATTGCCTATGATAAACAAACGAAAATGAGTCAGATAAAAAAGGATTATGGAAATCTCTCAATAGCCATAACAAAACATGGAGAGGACTGTGTGATCAATGTGAAATGTTAATTGCGTTGTCATGTATACAATGTGCGATATTTCCTGTCTTATACTTTGTTGTGACATGTCGAGGAAATTCGAACTGGTATTGATGCATGATTCCTGTATAAATGCATATTATGTTTAGTAATTTCGATGTTAATCATATTCATTTTTACATACATAATTACCTCTGTTCATATGATTACGTCTATTATTGTGGAAAACTGTAACTTGTATCCAAAACTGTGAAGAAAGATAGATGTTTTGACTTTACCGGGAAATCACGTTTTTATACTGCGATCCCGATCCCGATCTGAACATGATTTGTATTAAGAATTTCGTATTTATCCTGTACTTTGACTCGAGTACTCTTTTCTTGTAGTAATGTTATGTATTTATAATAAATATTATCGTATTTGTATTACCGTTTTAATGATACAAGTTGTGTATTGTAAATATGTAGGTATTGCTATGACCTAGTTACCTAGATACGTTTGTATAACATACGGGTTCTTGAGCTAGATAGAGAGAGGTACGGCAGCCGTTTAGGGTGACAATCTCATGAGAATTATTGTTGAAAGGTATTTTTTATTAGTTTTTAAGTACTTAGGGACTTAAATGGTATTGTAATATTGTAGAAAGGTTTTTTAACGAATGTTATAGTGAACAGGGATTTTTATTACATTGTAAAATATTTTTTAAAGGAAAATATCTAAATTTATAACTTGAAAATATATTTCATATTTTATGTTCTAAATAAATAGTTCATATTAATTGATATAATATTTGTGTCTTTTCTAACGTTTTTGAATTTAAATAACAAATTCAGCAAACACAATAGACTGGCACAGAGAAATTGATAAACTTGTCAAGAAACTTAAAGCTGAAGTTGATGAGATGAAAAACACACAGTTACAAACTCTACAGAAGCAGCTTGATGAAATAAACGAGAAAATTTCTGACATCAAGGATGACATCAATTCATTTGAAATGGCTTTGGACACTAATGACTTGTCAAAACTGTTTAGTGTTACATCCAATATAAAAACATACAAAACCCCTTCACAACAAATCATGACATATTTACCTACATTCATTCCCAACAAACTCCCAGAAGAACTTAATAAACTATTTGGAGCCTTATCAGCAAGTTCTTTAACATCAGATCAACAGGGCATCAAAATGAAGACGACACAGAAATCCCCAGAAGCTATATCCTCTCCTCCAGTCAAACAGCTGCTTGATGAACCAGAGACTCTTACCACCATAAATACTGATTATAAAAACCTTTACAATATAGCCTGTCTGAATGATGAAGAAATCTGGACAAAGGGAGATGACAACAACATGAAACTATACAGCATCAATCAAGGATCACTACTCTCACTCAAAAAACTCTTTAATTTTAATATCATTCGGGGATCACGACTCAAATCAATCACAACCAAATCCGGTTACAAGCCAACAGACATAGCAGTGACAAAAAGTGGAGATCTAGTTTATACGGATTACATTGATAGAACTGTAATCATTTTACAAAAGGAGAAGTTTGAGGAAGTGATTAAACTACAGAACTGGAGACCTTACAGTGTCTGTAGTACCTCCTCTGGTGACCTCCTGGTTCTCATAGACAGTGATGATTCCAAACAAACAAAAGTTGTCCGTTACTCTGGTTCCACAGAAAAACAAACCATTCAGTTCGATGATCACGGTAAACCTCTCTATTCACCTGGTGGATATTACAGATACATTACTGAGAACAAGAACCTGGATATCTGTGTGTCTGACAGTGTAGCCAGAACAGTAGTGGTTGTCAATCAGGCCGGAAAACTGAGATTCAAGTACACTGGACATACTTCTGTTCAAAAGAATAAACCATTCAGTCCACGAGGAATCGCAACAGACAGTCACAGCCACATCCTTACAGCTGATTATAACAATGGCTGTGTCCACATCATAGACCAGGATGGACAGTTCCTCCGTTACATAGACTGTGGACTGAATGGACCCTGGGGACTGTGTACAGATACAAATGGCAATCTGTTGGTTGCCCAGTGCATGCACAGACAAGTAAAGAAAATAAAATATCTGCAAAGAAATATATCAGTGTGTTAAATTTAGGTCATACGCAAAGTAGTTTGAACTTTTATGTCTTTTTCCATCGAGTTGAAGAGTTCCGATTCTTAAAGGAACTGTGTATTGTATTTTAATTTCTATATACGATGTTCTACACTTCATCTAAAACAATTTTGGACAAGAAAACATTGATGTAACCATCAATTGTCTCCCGGGAAATATATAAAGTAAACAATGAAAATGAGTCTTGATCAACAAACCGCTTCGATATGTGTAAAAAGACATGCGTCTAGATGGAGACGATAGTAGCAAATATATTTTTAAAAACTTGTAGTCGCTTAAAAATCAGCTTAATGAAGTTTGGACATTAAGCACCTGTAAGTTGCAGCTTAATGGTGGCTTAATGGTTGGCTTAAAGGAATTAACTTCTTTCAGCCACCATTAAGTCACCATTAAGCAACCATTAAGCGATTGCTTAAAGGTGGTCTTTCGTCTTGTGTTCATTACAGTGTGTTTTTGACGTTATGATAAACTGAATCTCTTAAAGAAAGGGGTAATAATAATGTTATGAAAGAAAAGGTAATAAACGTAAAACTTCAAATTTTAAGCATAGAAATTTGAGAATATCTCCATTATTTTTATTATATATTTTCATATAAATCCTCTGTGCCCGTCATATTTTGAAGTACTCTATAAAACAGGAAAATTCGTTAATTTTTGGCATTTTGAGATGCCCACTCTGGTAACAAGACGATATAATTTTGTGTTTCTTACATATATTGTATAATATAGTAATACTCATCAAATATTATGTTTGAATAAAAAGTCTATAGTAGTATTTGTATGATTTGCTTTAAAGTGCTAATTTTTTTTATATAATCCTATAATAAATGTGCCTTTATTTTGAGATGGTCCCTGAAAATACCTGGACGGTAGATTTTGCCCAAACTTGGCATGTGCACTGAAGTTAATATAACTTACAGCTGTATATATGGTATAAAATTGAAGTGTTCCTCTGTTGTAGTTTTCGCACAATGAAACCCCAGTCCGCCCCCTTAAAAGTCATTATTAGGAGATATTCAAATTTGCATCAATCTCTATTTATAAATGTATGTGAGATCTTTATCGTGCCAACGTCTGCCGTGACACTGGACCTCGATTTTTTAAGCTTTCATCCGAGGGACATCAGATTTAACTCTTAAGTGCAGAGCGCTTGGCAAAGATACAATGTTATTATAATTTTTTTCAAAATGATGTCAAAAATCAATAAAACAAAGTTTTATTTTTTTTTAAAAACACATTATCCATTTTTCTTTTTGCTTGACAAATATACAGCTTACTGATACATTGTATCATATAAGAGTATCTGTTTTAGAAAACATTTTTGTATCTTTTCCAACTTCCCTTAGTGCTGACTTAAAAGAATACCTTGTGTTTCATGACATAATTATGTTTTATCGTCAACTTTCATAATCAACCATCCAGACTGCAAAGCCAAATTCTTTACAGGTACAGCACTTACGCGGGTTATGTATTTTTACTGCAACAGCTGCTTCCGTTAATTCCATTAATAACAAACAAAGAAAGCATTTTACTGTTTAAAAATTAACATGACATAAAAAGTAACTCTTTGTACGTTGTAAGATACATATAGCTAATTAATACTCATAAATCTGATGTTTTTGAGATTATCAAATAATCTATATTTTAAACCTTGTACTGTGCATTTTAATTTAACGTCTTCATCAGAAAAATTTCTTATTTCAAAACATGAATTTTGATCCTGTGACCCATTAAAATACAAAAATGTTAAAATTTCAAATTCTAGAAAAGTTTCGGAAACTGTTAATACATAATTTTGTAAATAAAAAAAGTTTGCTCCGTTTCATTTTCATATTGCACTTTTAAGCAGACCAAATATCAAGGAAGTGTATTAATGGAATTTTCTTCCTTCATTGTTTGTTTGTTTGTTGTTTTTTTTTACTTTTGTTTCCCATGCATTGGTTTTGAAATTAAAAGTCACATTAAATGTCGGAATCGAATAGAAAATCCTGCTGATTTATACTTTATGTAAAGAACATTTAAATGAGAAGAAAATTTCTACGATTACGTGTTAGGTTTACAACTCTTGTTTCCATATATTAGGGTGGGTAAATTGGAAAACAATCATCGAGGTCATTAAACGTGACGTTAGAAATAAAATTGTCCCAAGTTGGCTGGGCAGAAGCAATCGTGGTACAAAAGTAATTGTAAAACTAAAACTGATGATAATAATAACAAAGAAGAAAATTCATTAAATATAACAACCCATTTCTGCCAGAAAGTATTCAAATCTGACAGTTTTTAATCATCTTATACAGTGTATTTCAAAGCTTTAAAATAGAAATTAAGTAAATTAAAAAAAAAACCCTGGATAGATGGATAGGTATTCTGACAACAAACTAAATAGATATAATGTTTCATTAATATCAACATAGTGTTGAAGTATTCTGAATTTTCATTTTTGTCTTTTTAACCAAAAATAAATTATTTTGTATTCAATTGTATGAAATTCCATTCAATGCCTTTTGCTTGATACATTCGTATGATTTTTTTAAAAAAATTGCTGAAGAACATTATAGTTTCAGATTAAATGATAAATTGTTTCCTCTTCATCTTAACAAAAAGTACAATACTTAAAGTCGAACTTAATCTCTTTTATACATGAGACTATTTGTAGTTAGAATATGATGATTAACTCTGTATTGAAACCATTGTAATGTACAATACCCTGTCATGAGGAATGGAAGATTATAAATTGTTTTCCATTGTATATCAGTTATTTCAAAATATATCTAGCCCACTTATTTTTACTAGAATGTTTAATAACTAGTTTATTTTGAATATCATACATAGGTTTTGATCCTTTCCTCGTGAGAATAAATATTTTTATATTATAAGGAATCATTGGTCTTTGCATTAATTCATTTCTGCAAAAATTGTATTTCTTTAAGTCTGCTAATATTATCTGTCTTATACCATTGTAATTTATACAATTTATTTTAATTTTAAATTTATTTTGTAGATCTTCTAGTGAAAGAAAATTGTTATATTAATCAAGGGAATCTAACACATGAGAAATACCGTTTTTATATCACAATTTATAAAAGACCGATCGGAAGGGGATGCGAAGTTCTCTATGTCGCCTTATCCCACCTCCTCTAATGTCTTATATGTCCGTGTTTTTATCTGCTCCAAGTTTTGTATTGTTGAATAGACTTTAAATTTTAGCTTAAATTCTGTTCGTTATCTTCATTTACGTCATGCAAAGTCAAAATACATGTTTCCCCTTCTCAGAGTCGATAATATGCTTAATATTTACGTCCACTGAATATTTTTTCTTTATTTCCTATGATGCCTTTTGCTATTAATCAGTGTATAAACTATACTAAGCAAGTCACGTGCATATTTTTTCTAGAAAATGGCTGTTCCATAAGTTATGAATATAATGATATATTCCCTATGATACAATATCTAACATATTTAATTTTACTTTTAATGTCTTTTTCATACAGATGAAGATTTATACAAGTAAAATGTCTCTTTTTCTTTAGATGGGTATTAAGGTCGCAGCTATTGCAGAGAAGAACTGCATAAGTTATTTGTTAATTTTACATTATTTGTTAATAAGAAAAATAATTTTGCAAATGACCAATCACAAGGTAATTAAATTTACGAGTTTTATTTTTAATGAAAAAGCAACTATCAATGATATTTAAAAAGCCTGGATTTTAATTTCGCTTTGTGTTACATTTACATCTATTAAGTTATATATATTGATATTTATGACAGTTACTTTATTTTCTTTCTGTAAAAATTATCTAATTAACTTAGTGAAAAAAATTAATTCATTATTAATTTTGGTAGCTTTTTAAAATTATTCAAATATATGATTTTGCTTGATATTGTTGTAAATGCCCTAGTAAATATCCTCAGTTAAAAATTGTCACATAGTTGGAATAATGTAGCCACATAATTTCGTCAAAAAATGTTAAACAGTGCATTTCAAGCAGAATGAATGAACCAAACAAGCTGGGGATGCCCTCATTTCAAAACTAATTATCACATCCAGTCTTAAGATATTGTTACTTAACCTTAATCTAAATCTTTAATTTATCTAAAAAGTAAATATTTCCAATGGAAATCTAGGTTATTACTAAACAGAACTGCAACCATGTCTTAAGTTATGGAATTTTGTGCAATGTCTAGACATGATCATTACCCAGATTTGACATGCATCATGTAGGGGAAATAATTCAAAAATGATTGCTGTTTTCAAAGTGAAATCATTTTGTCGTGTTCCTTTCAATGTCCATCAAATTGTGTGAATAACATTGGACAATATATGGCATGTTTATAGACTATAGTGCATTTGTTGTTATTCAATATTCATTACATTATAATCTATATAACCATGAAATGGTATCATATATTATGGAACACGCTCTATGTAAGAATCGTTATGTTTCATGCATTGTTCATTCAGTTATTCTGATTGTGGTATAAGTTATTGTTACTATTTTAATTGTGGGTATTAAAGAAGTCTGGCGACATAGACAGCATAGGTAAGAAAAACATTAGATGCAATTTAATATCATTCGTTTCATATTATAGAAGCATTTGTTTAAATGGACGATTCAAATAAAAATATAGAATTTGACAATGAAAACTGATGGATGTCTAAATTATTACCCCCCAAACCAAAAACAATTCTGTTGTGTCACAACAAGACCCAATAAAGCAAATTACCGTCGACGTCTATCTAGAGAAACAATGAACAGTATTTGTTCTTTTGTCAACTTATATCATTAATGTGTATTTAATAAAAGCCATGTGATATTATAGCAATATATTACATTTCTCTTTAATTTTTATTTCATGCTTATAAAACCGTTCACGGTAGCCTAGGGGAAAAATTTGTTTGAGTACGTCCGATTTTAAGCTTACGAGAGGTGATTAAAAAGTTGCTGAACTATCTCTATATTTACAAAGCCGCAATTAAGATCAGAATAAAATTTGGCACACATATAGTCATGCACATGTTTTATAAAAAGCATATAAAAAATAATGATTTTCTCCATTATTGTGACGTGACAATGTGAAAATGCCGTCAATATGTAGGTGACTCGTGACGAAAAATATTTGTCACAGTCTTACTCAACCAGCGAACGGCTGTAAAGTTTGACACATAATTTGGAAATTCCTTTGAAGTAAATTATAATAATTTGTACAAGGTTTATGAAGACAAGATACTTTCAAGACGTTCAAACATAAATTGGATGGATTTTTTAAGGTGTGGAAGGGAAATGGTAAATTGTTAGACAATTTGTTATGAAAGATTGCACGTAAAGCCTAGGTAAAGTAGCACCTAAAATTATTGAATATCTTTACAATATTAATCTTTAATATTACTATCAAATCCATAAAATATCGTTTAATTAAGACCTTTAACAAATTGAATATGATAAGAAAGGTCTCCACAACTATATCCATAATGGATAAAGGTCGTTCCTAAGACAGATGACCCGGGTTGTGATGATCACCATTTCTGGGGAAGGATATCCTTATCCAACTATTCTGTTTCCGAGATTTGGTCATTTCTGACAAATTGACTATTCTGTTATAAAAATTAACTTGCATGATAAGATATAAAAGACTCGGAAAAATATTTTAGCGTCCTTGAGAAGAATGAGCAGAACGATGGCAGAAATGCATTTAAATCAGAGAGGGCTGATTACTCCAAAATTTCCATAGAAGACTGATCATGATTCCCTGCAAAAAGGTGCGACAGTTTGATGAACTAATGCACACCTATTCGGAACACCTATAGCAGTTTCTTTTATTCATATGAAAAGTTCCGATATGTTCCAAATAAAACCATGTATTCATAATGCAGCTTAGTTAAAATTTAGTCTGGTCCCTGGCTCATTGATGTATCTATTTATTTAATTTCCATTCAAAGTAATCAACATCTCCATATGCACTTTAATTTCACTGCGTATACAATAAAACTGTAGTGATGGGTTTTGAAAGAAGGATATGGAGACAACGAACAGAACTCAATATCGAAGTCGATAAAACAATAAAAAAAAATAAAAGCAGAGCAAACACGGCAAGTGTTTTCTTCTTTTCACGCATAAGATTTTGCATAAATTCTGCTTCATATGGATACAAAAATAGGTCTGTTAATAAAGAAGTGCAATTGGTTCCCATAGGATTTCCAATAGATTGTTGGAAGACCTGGTCAAAATAATCACATATTCTCTTAACGGTATAATACTACAATGAAAGTTTACCATTGAGGTCCCTTGATGATATACTTTATCTGTGTCTTGATATACTGTTTTTGCAGTGACACCGATACATGTATATAGGCCAATAGATTCAGCTGTAAACATTAAATCCCCTTTATTTTTAGTATATCTTCAACGCATTTAAGTTTGACTTTAAAATTGAAACCAATTTGACCTTTAGTTGGATATGTGTACTTTGAACTAATATCAAATTGATTATTTCCCATTATAAGAGTATAAATATGATATGAAAATATAAATTAATGATTTGTACATGGAAATAGGGCAAAAAATAAATAGATGTCAAAAATCTTATTGATAGAAAAATGTATTTAAGGAATTTATTTTATGTATTTGTAGTTGCTACATTCTATATGAGTAAGTATTAAACAGATAAAGTATTTAATTTTCATTTAATTTCTCAAACTTTATTCTTTGATAAAATTTTAATAAATAAAAAATTAAAGTTAATTTCCATTTATGTTTCTTTTTAAAATTTATGAGTAATCTTGAGACCATTTTTCAAAATTCACCGTGTGACAGTATATGTAATATTCTAATAATCAAAATATCAATGTTAGTTCGCAATAAAAAAAAACACACAAAACTATTTCTTCGAATTTTTACATGACGAGCATTTCTTTTTTTATATATTGACGATGGACCTTTATACTTTTTTTTTTTTTTTTTGATAAAGGATAAATAACACAAACAATTTTTTTTTTCAAGAATTATTAGAATTTTTCATAGATTTACATTGAAACTGGAAACCGGAATAATCTTTACCAAGTGTAGAAATATATAACAAATTTTATTTTATCTTAAAGTTATTGGGTTTGATTGACACATTCTTGCACTCTCACAAATTCTACTTTTATTCTTTACTTAGGAAATGGTGTTTATGTCTTGCTTTCGAACATTTCTACTCTGAATCTTCTGGATTATAGCTTTAATATTTTTCATTTATACTCAACAAGATTGCCACTTTTCTTACGTATTAAAAATAAATTAAAATTAAAATTTGTGAAAGTGCAAGAATATGTCAGTCAAATCCATCTAAAAATTTAAATGTTTAAAAACTTTTAGAAGAAATAAAATTTTCATTACATTTCTGTGTGAAATCCTATTAAAATATATAAGTTGTAAGATTATACAGAAAATATTAACTTCAAATCTGTGTCATGAACCCATTAAAGATAATAATAATTATGTAAGAATTTTAATCTGTAGAAAATTTCTGAGGGGGGAGGGGGGTCTACAATATGATACAATTTATACTTTGATCTTATTTTGTTTTAGTCACTTGTTCCGGATTTCAAACTCAAATAAGAAAAAGATATCTGAGATATTTAAGTATACCAGATACCAAAATAGGTAAGGAGATAACGATCACATCACCAGGATATCCATGGAGAAACTATGAGAGGGACACAACTTATATATGGATGGTGACAGCACCTGACGTCACCGAGGAGATAAATATCAGCATAGAAATGGATGTTCACTATACTCTAGGATACCCATGTTATGATTACTTAAAGGTTAAGTACTTAATGTAATGTATTAGAAAGTAAATATTACACACTATGAAACAAATAAATAGATAATAAATGTTATTATACTTTACAGGGTTCTTTTTTTCTGATTGGTTCATCGACAAATAAAAATTTCAAATCATTTTAAAGAAATTAAAACAATCAATATTTCTAGAATATATAGTAAATCATTACGAATTGATATCTGATATATGCAGTAAAAATATGTCGTATATTAAGAAAGTCGTCAAATCATTTCTCGGGAAATTTAGACTTTTTTAAAGAAAATTGAGTTAAATATTTACCAAATCCGCTGATAAAAAGTAAACTATTACTAATTATTATACAACTAATGTTATAACTCTTTATAAAATTAATACCATAAAATGTATTTTCTTAAGAATTTTATTGAGAAGAGACTATTTCCCTCGTCTGAGAACTACTCCCTGAAAAATCAGAGCTATTCCCTGGGAATACTCTTTCATAAGTTTATACTCGTATATATTATATATTAGTAATAGGGATGTCAACGAGTATCCGGTTAAACGGATACTCGATCGACGGAAAAACGTCCGAGTGACCGAGTATTAAAAATTGACCGATTTGACATCCTTAATTAGTAATTTTAACTGTTCCAAAGTTTTATAGTTGAGGTTGTATGCATGTTGAACAGGAAAACAAGATTGAATCAAATCATACAAATAATCAGGTGCAGAACCATTAATCATTTTATACATCAATTGAAGTTTGTGTTTTTTCGTAAAATCATGATTACTTTAGGATTCAATCAGCACTTATTCAGCTTACTGTTGTTCTTTCTGATTATTTTTGTCATGAATGACAGAGGAAAGATCGTCCTGAAAACGTGAATAGCTGTCTGTCATCGAAAGAAATTATAATTGAAGAAAATAAATTAACACACCTGTTTAATAAACTTAAACTACGTATGAATTTTACATAAGATTCACGATATTTGCTTATAAACCCCTTATACGTGTCTTTGTACACGCCGTCTTCGCTAAATTCTCTTTACACAACATGATCAATTCCAAAGTTACTTGATGTACACTTATGACGTCATCAGTCGCCGATTTTGATTCAAATGACAAACACATCATAACAAAATGAAAATATTTTATTTTTGTTAATATTAACATGTTTCCATTCATTTTCTGGGATTACATCTCTAAATACCAATATCACAAAAACTTATGTTCTAAAATTAACGTCATCTTGCCTACTTTTGCGTCATAATGTATCACTGATTTAGTCCAGTTAGAATATTCTGAATGTTTCCTTATTACCCCTGCATTTTTAAAAACTCTGGTTAAAGGATACATAACACAAACAGACGTTGTACATTTCTTTATTTTGACTGTATTTGAATAAATATTACTTGCATAATAAATCCAAAAAGTATTTTAAAAAATTTTAAATCATTTTCGGTATTCAGATATGTGTCTTTGTTCTTCACAAAGTGTTGTACACATTTTTTAACTTTGATACAAAATATTACCATATTGTCTCACTTTACCTGGGAGGCATTTTTAGGCTACCTATTGAAGTAATAATCTATGAAAAATAATGTTTATTTATGAAAAAAGTATGTAATATTTTATTACTTCCAGTCATTGGCTTTAAAGCAAATAGATATGTTTGTTAATTTGCTTTGTTTGTTATTTTTCTTGGATGTACATTTTGTCTAACTTGTATAATGAATTTTACTAGATAGAGGAAATTACAAACGATACATTTACTCTGTTTAAACAATGTGGCAGAGTAACAACAAAGAGAATAGCAAGAGGAAACAAACTAATGATCACTCTCTACTCGGATTATAACATTCTAACAGCTAAAGGTTTTCGACTAAGTCTTAAAGGTAATTAAGTGTTTTAATTACTTATGTCAATCTTTGATAATTTAGAAGGCACTTATCTAAATCTTTTTTCCTATGGAAATTACTGCAATATGACTTTGTAAGCAGCAACATCACCAACGATATATATCGCATTCAACAGATGACCCGTAACTAAAACATTTGAAAGCAAGTCATTATTCATATAAAATTTGAACAGTTAATTTAGAAAATGGAAAAGATTCATAGAACGTACACTTTTTTTCAAGTAAATTTTTCATTTCATACAAAAAAAATTAATGAATCAGGTGAAAATTCTTGTTTTCAAAATCTTATATAATTATTTTTTGCTGATCCTGAACTTCTGGATGTCGAAACATATTGCATTTTCTTAACAAATTGTCATTTTTTCGAGAAATACACATCTGTTTAACATTGAAGATTGGAGCTTTATCACACGTATATGTGCCTCATTATAATTATTCTATACAAAGTGTTATCTGATGGGCTCTATATATACTATAAGTAGTCACATGGCTTAGAAATAAAATCCATATTACCTGTCAGGACATTTAATTGTCTTCATCATATTTACCGTTAATTTTTACCCGCATACAACTTTTTGGAGTCCTCAGGAAATATAAAAGTTTATCTCGGCAAGAAAAACATGATTGATATTTCTTGGCTGAAAAAAATCTTCACATATCCCTTAAACGAGGTAAATTATTGACACGCAAGTTGATGAAACAAGAAAGCAAATACAATTTATCATTGAGTTAAATGCTGACTGACGTTTTTCATACTAATTGTTAGTCCATTATTTATACACTGAATTGAGGACGGATTTTTCCGTTATTTCCCGATCATGACAAAGAGCACACGGCGGGTGTGACAGGTCAGCAGCGGATGCTCACTCCTTCATGGCACCTGATCCCACCTCTGATGTTTCAAAGCTCCGTGTTTGCTCTGCTCCTATTTTGTATTGTGGACTTTGATATTGAATACTGTTTGTTATCTCCACATCCCTCCTTACATTCAATTTAATAAAATGGTCTTTCGTTACTAATTCTGCTGCCACTTTGGCTAGACAAGTCATTCATAGTATCTCTTTAAACAGACTGCTCAGGTAGTTCAATCCACGCTAGGTTTAGATAATGATGGTATAATTTTCAAAAATCGGGTGTATTAACGTTTACACACATGTATCCGTAATCTAATTTTTGTTACTTTACAATTCTGTACCACTGCTATATTTACCCGGTATATTTGATTAAGAAAATGTCTTTGATTTTATAACAGTATCGAAGATTTCAACAAGATCAACAATTAAGACAACTTTGACGACAACTACATTACCATTACCAAAGATAATCATGACAGCGGAGAAAAAAATAACAACGACAAAAAAAAATTTCACACAAAATTCCAAAACTATAATTAAAGCAACAATTCCAAAACTACTTTCAACAAAAACAACTGCAATAATAGAAGTTCTGACAAGAAAAACAACTCTCCCTTATAGGACAGCTACTCATCCAACAATATTAAAAGAAATTACGAGTTCTACATCAGTACCATGGGACAGCCTACTGTCAACACTGCCCTTAACGGCAGGCAAAACCTCGGAAACGACAGGTATTGTCATAGCTACTGGTAAGGAAGAGAAGGAGAAGGCATAAAAGTAATATTAAAAACTAGAATTACAATCCCAATTTCATCAAATTAATGGTAAATATTCTACACCATCTTAAATTAAATGTTTGCCGATATAAAATAATGTGTCTTTTCCTAAAAAATTAACATTAATAACGACTGGATAAGGCATTTTTGGTACAACATTTTATAAAGCGACATTCCAACAAGTTTGTTAGTTAGAAAAAATAAAATAGTTTAATATATAGTTAAGCAAGCATAAAAAATAACAGAATTGTTTAACGAGATTATAATTTAGTTTTTTTAAATTAATTTAAATATGTTAATAACATGACATTTTGAATGAGACATAAGCAATGGTTTTTTATCATCTATACAATGACCTCAATTATCTTTTTAAGGACAAAAACATGAACTTCTTATCTTAACAATTTTTAACAGATCAAAGTCGAAAACTCATGAATACAAATGTTGAATTGGATATTAAAAAAAACCAATAATTAGGCTCAACGCCAATTTAAAAAACCTAAATCAAGAGCATAGCAAACATGGGCCTTTATAAAAAGTGAATGATTAACGTCATAATTCCTGTAAACAAAACAAATGGTGAAAAATTGAACCAAAAAAAAAACACGGACCGCCAACGGAAACACCAGAGTAGGAATCAGGTGCTTAGGAGGAGTAAGTAAATTTAAAAGAACAGTGTCACATATGTTAGCAATTTAAATAAACCCAATGCAAAAAATTAGAAGGTCCAGCAGATGACGTCACAACATTTGACCTTTGACCTCTAAACATGAACATTACCTTGAACAGAAAGACTGGAGACTCCTTATAAATGTTTCCAATTGTCATGTCTTTTCTATGCTGTTGTATGGGACGTTGATGGAAAACATGATCCAAAATGAAGGTTCCCAAATGATCTATATACATGTATAAGAAAAAAATAAGAAAGTGTCTTTCTTTCTCAAATATGGCGAAAAAAAGTCAATGCTTTTTTTTCTTACAAAGACCCTTGAATGTTGACATAATAAAAAAAATTATTTTTTTTTCTACTCTGCTTTTAAGGGATAAGTTAAAAAAAGATTTCATTGCTGTTTTGTACTACCTTCGACGAGGTTGTTGAAAACCTTTTAATATCAATCTAAATAACATAAATTATTTGTCAATACCTTGCCTGTTTACAAATTGATCGTACTCTGAAAATGATCTTGCGTGTCAAATTATTCTGAAGGCATTATAATATTCGTATTTAGATGATGGAATATTACTGCAAAGAAAACCATTTTGAACATGAAGTTATCCCGTTTGTCATTAAATTGTTTTTTGATAATTGTTATTGTCTATATTCGATTAAACATAAATGTATGAAACAGATATGTCAGACTCTTTAATGCTTCAAAAAGATAGATCGAGTCGACATAAATAATATGTTTGAGAATGCCACAGAAATATTCTAATTCTTGAGAACCCCTTGTGACAATTTGAAAGAACCTATAATCAATGCACTGGAAGAATTTGTTGTCATCATGTACGCTCAGCAATGACAGTATCTTAAATGACGCTCTCCTTGATCCCCTCCCTAAAGAGCTGCTCGTGTAGAGGATAATTGCAGAACTGAATTACAGAATGGTCATTTTTGGGACCAGTCACAATGCAAGTGGCTTACTTTACCTTCACCTTCCAGTTGGGCTTGAGTAAAAATATGCGTATTTTGGGTCCCACACTGGACAATCTTGCCTGTAATTGCTGCATCATATCAAGAACTACTAAAATGTGGGTGTAATATAACTTCAACTACTTCAGGTCCGGATTACCTTGTATTGCTTTATGCAGCTATACACAGTTCAGAAGATAAACTAAAGTCAGTTATGTCATTAAAACAGCTTTTGTTTGTATTTAAGCGCATGCGCAGTGTATGTAGATATAAAATGAAGCTCAAATTATATAATATGCCAAGTTTTCTTTTATTATTTCAGAAAAAAATAAAGTATTATCGAGAAACGTTCAAAATTTTAAGAAAAAATATGAAAACAGACGCCATTTTAAAATAAGTGGCGGCCATCTTAAAAATGGCCGAAACTTGAACGGCCAACGATATTTCTTTTTCAAGTAATAGTCAAAGAACATTAATGCAAAATTTCGTGACTGTATCCGCAAGTGAAATATTTTCCCCACTATCCGCTCCGCTATACTTACATCTTAATCTAACAATTCGTACATTTTAAGCAGAATTAAATTACATTGTAATCCTTTGGAAAATGATGGATGGTTTCCTGTAAATGTGCAAAAAGTAGGGATGTCAAAATTGTCAATAATTGATATTCGAATATTCGATAGTAGTATTCGAATATATTCGAATATTCCATAAAATGAATACATCTTGCATTAAAATATGTATATATCTACACTCTTCACTCTTTTGTCAAGCAATATACGTTTTATGTCATTATTTTGGAATAAAATTTCTTGTAGAGTTTTGTAAATGCACGATAATTATATTCTTAAATTATTTTATAAAATTTATGAAGAGTTTATATCCAAAATGTAATAAAAAAAATTTTCCCCGAAAATTCTAAAGATTCTCTTAGTAAGTTCCAGATTAATTAATCATCTTACCAAAGTGTACACTGGTAACACTACAGATTTATACCACACATAACAATTATCTAATGGACAAATGTTAAACGCAATTACTTTTAGATAATTTATTTCCTGATAATTATTTTAAATGATGTATACATAAACAAAAATGTGTCTTTTCAACAATACAAACATATTCTAAGTGCTGGACACTGTAATACCTCTAATTAAATGATCAAATGAATAATTTATATTAATTTAATAGACACACTCTTCACACCTTTAAGGTAATCCATGAGGAGTGTCTTTTAATTTTGTTTTAAATAAAATCTTATTGTTGGTCAAAGATAAGAATATGATTCAATTTCTGATAAAACTGCCAGATTTATTTTTCTTTTTGATGCTTGTATACTTAAAATCCGAATATTCGAATCATAAATTTATATTCGAATATCAACTCATCGAATGAATATTCGAATATTCGTTGACATCCCTAGCAAAAAGGGTTTGGAATTTTTTATTTTCTCCCCGTGTGGCAATAGATACATGTATGAACAATTACATGTACACTTATAATGAAGAAAAATCTTCCCTCCCAGACACTGAGATACAAGCGTGTTTTTCTGTATATTCTCATGTTAACAAAACTAAAATATTAACACCTAGTGTGGCTCCATAAAAGAAAAAAACACTTCATGTGGCCTTCAATTCGACATTAAGATAATAACCATGGTATATCGACTGCAGTATTGTCTATATTTATTATTGTAATTTCCATTCTTATGTTGATAAGATATATCCTGGTGAGCTTGAGATAAAAGAAACCACAGAATCTGACACATCTGTCTTATATTTGGATATTTTACTTCAAAAAGACTTTGAAAGTAATCACAACCAACCAAGTTCTATGATAATGATGACGACTTTCACTTTTTTTTCGTCAAATTCCCTTACTTATGCAGCAATACATCTTCATCACCTATATACGGAATTTATTTATCTCAGTTTATTCGATACGCAAGAGTGTGCTCTATGTATAAACAATTTCTAAAACGTTGTAAATTATTGACAAACAAGTTGATAAGTAAGGGAAGTTGACGATAGAAAAGTTAAGGTCATCACGTTCATCATAAAGCTTGGTTGTTAGAATACCAGTAACTTTTTTTTCAAGTAAAATATCCAAGTATGACACAGATGTGTCAGACTCTGTAGTATCTTAAATTATCTCAAGGTCACAAGGATATATCGTAGGAATGGAAATGGCAATTGTTCATTGACAATACGACGTCGATATATCTAAATATCGAGTTGAAGGCGGCCACAGCAAGTGTTTTCTTCTTTTCACGCATAAGATTTATATGGCAGACACTTGTCACTATAAGCATTGCTGTTAATTTTGTACACCAGCAACTCAAAATCAGAGGAATGTACAGGTAGCACTAGGAAAACATTCTTAATGTCTAAAAGAACCATAAAAGTTCCTGGGCCTAACCTTTCCAACATTCTCAAAGCGTCATCAAATAATCGATATCTGTATTTTGCTGAACGACACTGGGGATCAATGAAGCTTCATTAAATGATAATGTAATTAATTGAGAAATATTGAGGATCAATGAAGTCGTTTACACAATACCCAAATGGGTAGACAAATAATAAATAAGACAAAAAGAACCATCTTTTTGGGGGTTCCATACCCATGGATGACAGTTTAAGGTTGAAAAATGGAGAGCAGAAAAAGAGGCAACCCGACCTAAACTTATATTTCTATACTGTTCGTTATCAGCATATGTTTTATTCACTGAGTAGCTATTTAGTAAGTAGATTCGAAGACTCAAGTTGTACGGCTGTCAAGGAACAGCAGGTGTGTCCGGTCAACGGAAGGCACTTACTCCTAGAAATCTAATCCCACTTCTGAATTTTCTAACATTTCCTCCGTATGCCTTCTGCACAGATTTGTATTGACAATGTATTTGTCAAATTTTACATTTTGTCGATAGAGATTGAAAATTGAATGAAAATAAACATTTAGGATGCATTTTTTTTAAAAATAAGGTTTCATTATATCACGTACCGTAGCTGGATAAAAAAAAAATTGATTAAAATATTTTTTCTAAATATCAATAAGAACATATATGAATAGAAATCAGGTTATTTGAGCTACGATTTTATTGAAGTTAATGAAAATTGATTTTAATATGCCTAAGACATACGGGTGTCAAGATACGATGACACAATATTTCTAAAAAGTGTGTGCAAGTACAAAGGCAAATGAATTGCTTATTTTCATAGATTCAGAGCAAAGTCAAAAGTAATAAAGTTTATAAGTGTAAAAAGTGAAGAAAACAAATGTTGATCAATTTCATAAATCCAGTAAAAAAAAACGAATCTTAAATAGGGCAAAAACAGGGATCCCTGAAAACATCATAGGTGGAATCAACTCTTTTTTAAGGAAAATGTAATACATTTATAACCAAAATAATCATCCGTCGCTGCTTATTACAAATTGTCAGCAGAGCAATCTGCTTCAGAGAAAAAAAATATTTCCGGATATATTTTACTCAGATTGATATAAAGGAAAATAAATGCATTCTATTTTCATCGAATGTTTTCCTTATAAGCACGTACGAGCTTAAAAGTAAAAAAAGGTCAAAAACAATTATGGCCCCTAAAAAACATCGTAGGTGGAATCAGCTGGTTTTTTTTATTTTTTGAAAAAAAAGTCTCTTAACCAAAATAAATATCTATCGCTGCTTATTACAGCAATCTGGTTCGGAGAAAAAATTATTTCAGATATATTTTACTCATATTGATATAATTGAAAATAAATGTATTCTATTTTCATTGTATATTTTCCTTCTAAACATGAATATACAATACTTTATCCCAGATGAACGAAGGGTTATCAAAAATTTCGTGGACTGAGGCTATAAAATTGGAACTATGTAGTCTGTGCCTTAAAATTTTATATGGAACATAAAACAACAAAACGTAAAGAAATGTTGGAAATTTTAGCTTGATACGTTCATTTTATGCCAAATTATTACAAAATAAAAACGACATTATATGATCACCCGGCGCTGTCACCGTTTAGTTTCATGACGTCCGACTAAGTCATTGTTTTTCAATGTCTGCTTCTACCTCATACACTTATTTTGATGAGATTCCCTGAGTAAGGATAAAAACCCGCCTTGCTTATATGACTAAACAATGTCAAGAACAGTGACTTTCAATGAATATGATATTTCAAATGGATATATTTATTGGGAGAGATCCTCGCTTGATTGTGCAAGCATATTTTGCTTTTGGAAGTTCAATATCACAACACATGATCAACGTCATTTTTGATGCGATTTTTTCACACCTTGACTACAAATCGACATTAACTGTTCATTCCTTTTCTCTCAGAATCTCTTTTGACATTAAAAGACAAGTACTCTGAATACATTTATATTATTTCTTTGTAGCCAGTTAAAACATTTCTTAAGTCTATACCAGTTTTGTCAGGGCCAAAACCTTATACAATGTTGGAAACGAGAACCCCTCCCCCTTTGACGTTATTTTCAAGGCCTTTTTTATTTGGACACTTCATGTAAAATTTACGATAAAATTTCATAGAACTTCCAGAATGAAGTAAAAATCATATCTTATGGAACAATTTTGTCCCAACACAAATCTGAAACCTGAATTTATGGAATTTTTGGATGTCAAATGATCATATCAAAAGAGTTTTTCTCAGTCACACATAGGTCGCAAAAACGTTGTGTTGGAGGTTGCGCCGACTAGACAAACCATTCTTTAGAAAAACAATTCTAATTTATTGAACATCAAAAGTTTATGATTCATGGTTTATTCTTAAGATAGAAAAGATTATGCTGAATAGATATTGCAAAATTCACTGATGCAACTTAAGCGGATTTTAATTTTATGGCGCTAGTCCACGAACTTTCTGATAACCCCTCGTACATACTAAATCATGTATATTCATGAATATTTCTAGGTCTAAAAATATTGTTAGATATATCGCTGGTATATACGCTTATTTCAAAAGGAAATATTCAAGCAAGGAAATGTTTCAAAATATTGAATTCGCTAGAGTGACACAGTTACAGTGTTAGCAAAAGAGTCGTGAAGTAAGGAGTTGATAGGTAACGGGTTCGAATCCCACTGCGGGACATGAAGACCGAATGACCAGTGATCCTGTGTCGCAGTAGGAGTTGGCATGCAAAAGAATCCTTGCTGCTTATTGTCACTAAGTCGCGAGTATAGGTAAAAAAAATGTAGCCTTCAACTTGCAAACGGTGGCGTCTCAATATGCATATGAATATATATTCTCGAAAGGGACATTAAACAAACGTTAAACAAACATACAAACAAATGTTGAAAACATTGTCAATAGATATGACCATTAAATGATATTTATACATATATATGCATATATGTATACCATTTTATATTCATCGTCATTATGGGATTAATATCTACTTATCAATAATATTTATCTATACTTTACATGTATTTTTTTTTACAAGCAAGCAAGATAAAACGTGTATGTTTTTTAATATATTAATATATTTATCCATTTTTACAATTATAAGGTTTTTTTGTTATATTTTTTTGTTGTTAACTGTTATTCAGCAGGTAAATGTAAAATATGTCTTCTTTCAGGTCCTGAAATCAGCATTTTAAAAATATAATTAAAGAATAAGATTATAAAAAAAACTAGAGGTTCTGTGAAAATGAGCTCACTAAATGAGTCTCAAAAATGGTTATAATGACAAAATCCATGTTTTGCACAGGAAGACACAGGATCAATATTTTAATATAATGTGTAGAATGATAATATCAATGAAATATGTCAATATTGTTCCTGAACACACTTGCGCTCTATAAATTTTAAAGCTACATATGTTGAAATTTTGTCCATTTTGTCCTCTTTTTGAAAAAGGATATAAAATCGGAACAGTTTGTGACGTCATGAAAACAAAAATTGTGAATACACTGCTTTGACACTATAATATTTTCTGTTGATTTATATTTCTCATACAAAAAATTGAATTCAGCACATTTCAGGAAGTTTTCAAAATTTGACTTTTGTCGGGGCAAATATATGCAATATACCACTTATAGTTCTTTCATATCTTATGGAACAATTGTGTCCCAACACAAATCTGAAACCTGAATTTATGGAATTTTTGGATGTCAAATGATCATATCAAAAGAGTTTTTCTCAGTCACACATAGGTCGCAAAAACGTTGTGTTGGAGGTTGCGCCGACTAGACAAACCATTCTTTAGATTATTGAACATCAAAAGTTTATGATTCATGGTTTATTCTTAAGATAGAAAAGATTATGCTGAATGGATATTGCAAAATTCACTGATGCATCTTAAGCGGATTTTAATTTTATGGCGCTAGTCCACGAACTTTCTGATAACCCCTCGTACATACTAAATCATGTATATTCATGAATATTTCTAGGTCTAAAAATATTGTTAGATATATCGCTGGTATATACGCTTATTTCAAAAGGAAATATTCAAGCAAGGAAATGTTTCAAAATATTGAATTCGCTAGAGTGACACAGTTACAGTGTTAGCAAAAGAGTCGTGAAGTAAGGAGTGATAGGTAACGGGTTCGAATCCCACTGCGGGACATGAAGACCGAATGACCAGTGATCCTGTGTCGCAGTAGGAGTTGGCATGCAAAAGAATCCTTGCTGCTTATTGTCACTAAGTCGCGAGTATAGGTAAAAAAATGTAGCCTTCAACTTGCAAACGGTGGCGTCTCAATATGCATATGAATATATAGTCTCGAAAGGGACATTAAACAAACGTTAAACAAACATACAAACAAATGTTGAAAACATCGTCAATAAATATGACCATTTAATGATATTTATACATATATATGCATATATGTATACCATTTTATATTCATCGTCATTGTGGGATTAATATCTACTTATCAATAATATTTATCTATACTTTACATGTATTTTTTTTACAAGCAAGCAAGATAAAACCTGTATATTTTTAATATATTAATATATTTATCCATTTTTACAATTATAAGGTTTTTTTGTTATATTTTTTTGTTGTTAACTGTTATTCAGCAGGGAAATGTAAAATATGTCTTCTTTCAGGTCCTGAAATCAGCATTTTAAAAATATAATTAAAGAATAAGATATAAAAAAAAAACTAGAGGTTCTGTGAAAATGAGCTCACTAAATGAGTCTCAAAAATGGTTATAATGACAAAATCCATGTTTTGCACAGGAAGACTCAAAATATTTGTCAGATCAAAAAGTAAAATAGGAGGTGCACAGTATCAATATGTAATAAAGAATCTGTGAAAGTATCTTAAAATTTCATTTCGCGGAATAATTGTTCCCAGCTGAAGAGCGGACAAATTTAAAGCAAAGGAATATTCCATTTTTTTTATATTAAGGATACGATTGGTTTGGCAGTCTATTGGCTTTCGTTTACATAATTGCACGGCGATAATTTGGCATATAAATGTTATTCTCAGATGGGATTTTACTTTGTAAGTTCTAAGTCTGTATAAAAATCAAAGTACTGAAAGTGCTCATGGGAGTTGAAAATTGTTATCTGAAAGATCTCACAGGAAGTATAGGAACAGTTTCATGCTTTCAGATTCAAGTCAGCTACAACTAATTTGTTAGAGATACACCACGAAACATTAAAAATAATTTCTATTGCACTTGAATAGCCAAGATCATGGGACTGCTCTTGATGCAGTACTGTAGCTCTCCGAAAAAAAAAATTGACATACCGGAGAGCTACAGTGCCATCCATTGAAAAAACTGTATATTTATTGTGCACTAACAGTTAAGTTAGTTCTGGATTTATTCTTTCCAATTCTTATCTCAACAATTTGACCAAACCAAACAAACAACCCCACCACCAAAAAAATATTTTTTCCAAACTCGAAAATACTCTTTTGTTGGTAGGTTTCAAACTTCTTTCAGTACCATTTATTACTCAAACTCAAACACTTCCCTTATATTTCTGAAGCATTTGAATCGAAACGCCCCCTACTCTCTTTAGAATGTGTACAAGATATTTGGTCCCAAGAAACAAACAAACAAACACTCTTTATATTCGATGTTACCATCACCAGACACTAGATTGTCATTTTTCTTCCTCTGATTAAAACAAGTACAGTCTATTTGCTATTCTCTTTTGGGTATGAATGTTTCTTTTCGGACACAATAATTAATTTTTATAGAACTCCGTGCTTATCTATTTTATCAAATGTATCTATCTTTATAACTTAATCATCAAGTTTTGTTATTCCATAATTTTAAATTTCATTTCAAGTAATTTTTATATAGAAGTAAGTATCCGAATACTTTACATTTTGTTTTGTTTTGCGTTCGATAATTTTTCATTCATATTGAGACACTACCACTTGTTGATGGAGCTAGCTACATGTAAGTCTACAAATATTTACCTATATAATTACGGCACTCAAACCCATTGAGTAGTTAGGGATCCTTGTGTGCAAGCACATACTGCGACATGGGATGCGACATGAGACCATGGGATTTATATGGTCTCATCAAAAGAGTTTATCTCCAAATGCATCCCACAGGATTCGAACCTGCGACGTAAGGATCAATTAACACCTTACTTTGAATCCCTAGAGCAAACTATTTAAACACGTGAGTGACATTTAAAGTTTGTGATTTTGATTTAATTCAAATGTTTTGATTATATAATAAAATCAAATGATACATTTTATAAGGTAATACTGCAAGTACATACTCATTTTTCAAGTTCAGATTTGGTGTTGTACACGTGACCAGCTGAATGCTGATAAATTCATGAAATTAAGGCTGCAAAATTAATGTCATTTGAAATTGTGAGATCGAATATCAACAAATTTTAATGCTATTATTTTTTCCCTTTACCAACGTAAAAAAAATGAGTTGCATGTATCTGGTCTGACAAAATTTTTTCAGTCTAACAGATCGATCATTTTACTTGTCAGAGCAAGTAAATGTCTGACAGTGATATTTTCCGCAGTATTTTTTTTTTAAGAAGAAACGTTGTTCTTTCTCTTTATTGCTGAAACAAATTGAAAGAAGTTTGGTTAAAGCTTAGCGTTCCTTTGACCTTACATCTTTGTTTACATCTCTATATTTAGACAATCGCGTCATTGTCAAACCAGTTAGACCAGTTGCTCCTTGGATGACCAGCACTTTTTGTAATGGAGCATAGTGGAGTCAGCGAGGATTGCCGAATGATAAATGACGGAAAAATGGGACTTTTTTTCATACGGAAATCAAAATTTACGTGTCATTTCTCATGAGATATGACAAAAATATGCCATTCAAATTAAGTTAAATAAAATTCTATTTCATTTACTTTCAAATCATTTATGAAAATTAGATTAATTCAGAAAAATGAGATGGACTATTTTTATTGCGGAAGTTTCTTCGAGTTTATATAGACTGGTACGAGTTTGGATTGAATATCATAGGGGAGTAAATTGGCCGACACAGAAATACCACGACGGCCGCTATATGATTCATTGTAAAATTACTACGCTAGAAACCGCGTGACGACCTTGGGAGTCTGAACATAGTTCAACTCCCAAAAATAAAATTTCACACATAAAAAAATCATTAGGGAAACAAGTATTATATTGAGCCTTCGGATATTCTAGAGTTGATCAATATATATATACAACCTCTCGAACATAGTAGACCAGGATCTACAGAGTGATTGAGAAACTTTCCAATAAAGACCTCTACCCCGACCTTAAGGAGGTTGGTTCCTATTATCAAAAGTATTGAGTATTTTTTGTCAAATATATTTTTAAAATCTTCACACATGATAGCTTAATAAAAAATCAAAACGATAAATGGGGGTTAAAGTGCCCTTCTTTTAGCACTTCGGAACAATTAATTTGACCTTTTTGCACTATAATTACGCCTAATTCATGAATCATTTTTTCAAAGTTTTCTTTTAATATTTTTATCCAAATGAATCTTTGGATCAAACACACTGTTTTTTCATCTGAAATAATCACATTCAAATTTTGACAACAAAAATAGTTTCAAATTATTCCGCATAGTTAATAATTTGGAAATGATTTCTAAAAATTATTTTGAGGAATAAAATCGTTTGAGAGTTATACCTTTTTTCTAAATTTAAGCAGAGTTGTTAAATTCAAAATTCAAAAAAGTGGTGTCTGTGATGTTAATTTTTAAATATTAAAAAATAGTTAAAAATTAAAAAAGTTAAATTAGGCATTTTTTCAAGGACTTTCACGAAAAATTTGCCAAATATGATGAAAGAGGTCATAAAAATTAATTTAATACCTAATTTAAGACCATAAAACATTTCACTGCACAACATTACTCCTTGTAAGGCTTTATGTAAAAAAAAAAGTAGGAATCAAGATTTCAACAATATTGAATAAATAGGGAAAATTGAACCTTTTTTTTATCTTCCGCCACGAATTAAAGTTCCCCACTAAATGCTTTCAGTATGGAATTTAATCATGGGGTTTTAATCGAATATACTTTAATTAGCATAATAGATTCCTAATTTGCTTTTAGAACCAAAACATTATGTAGATTTTTTAAATAGAGGGCAAGACAAAAAACTTCTGAAAAACTGAGGAGCGAACCTCATTAACACATTGAACCACGACTGAGAAACTTTGCAATTAACACCCCCACCCAACCCTTAAACCTGGCATAAATGTAGTTAGCTCAAATTTCAAAGTGTTGTTTTCAACAGAATTTGAGAAAAAAAATAATAAAAATGAAGAAAATAAATTAAATATAACCACCCATTTCTGCCAGAAAGTATTAAAATCTGTCAGTTTTTAAAATCATATTTTACAGTGTATTTCAAAGCTATGATACAATATCTAACACATTTAATTTTACTTTTAACATTTTTTTTTCATTCAGATGAAGATATAAACAATTAAAATGTCTCTTTTTCATCAGATGGGAATCAAGGTCGCAGCTATTGCAGAAAAGAAGTACATAGTCCGCTTATAAATTATTTGTTAATCTTATATTCTTTGTTAATAAGAAAAATAATTTTGCAAATGACCAATGACAAGGTAAGTTAATTTACGAGTTCTTATTGAAAAAGCAACTATCAATGATATAAAAAAGCCTGAATTTTAATTCCGCTTTGTGTTACATTTACATCTATAAAGTTTTCGATGTTTCTGACAGCTTCTTTAATTCTTTTTAGTGTTATCCGATTTATATATTAATCTTTAATATTATTATCAAATCTCTAAAATATCGTTTAATTAAGACCTTTAACAAATTAAATATGATAAAAAAGGTCTCCTCAACTATATCCATAATGGATAAACGTTGTTTCTAAGACTTCTAAGACGGATATCCTTATCCAACTATTATATTTCCGAGATTTGGTCATTTCTGACAAATGGACTGTTCTGTTATAAAAATTGACTTGCATGATAAGAAAAATAAGACTCGGAAACATATTTTAGAGTCCATAAACAGAATGCTTCAGAGCATGCCACGTGACTGCCTAGATCACGTGATTCGTGCATGAGCAGAAAGGTGGCAGAAATGCATTTAAATCAGAGAGGGCAGATTACTCCAAAATTAACATAGAAGACTGATCATAATTCCCTGCAAAAAGGTGCGTCAGTTTGATGAACTGGTGCACACCAGTTCGGAACACCTATAGCAGTTTCTTTTATTCATATGAAAAGTTCAGATATGTTCCAAATAAAAACATGTATTCATAATGCAGCTTAGTTAAAGTTTAGCCTGGTCCCTGGCTCATTGATGTACTTATTATACCCCCCGCTTGAAAAGCGGGAGGGTACATAGTAATCGTTAATTCCGTCCGTCTGTACGTCTGTCCGACCGTCCGTCCGTCTGTTACGCTTTGGGGTACCCATCTCTTATCCGCAACTCCTCTCATACCACTGAATGAAATTTGATGAAACTTTCACCGAATCTTTATTACATATTGCCATTGTGCACCTCCTATTTTACTTTTTGACCTGACATATATTTTGGATTTTCCAGAGCAAAACATGCACACTGCCATTTTATTCATATGGGAGGCGGGGGGTACATGTATCATTTAGTGAGCTCATTGCTCACAGTACCTCTAGTTTATTTAATATCCAGAGTAATCAATATCTCAATAATGTGCACTTTTATTTCAATGCGTATACAATAATACTTTAATGACGGGATTTTAAAGTAATCAAATATTTTCTTAACGATATAATACAACAGTGAAAGTATATCATTGAGGCCGTTAGCAGTCCCTTTATGATATACTTTATCTGTGTATTTATATTCTGTTTTTCCAGTTGACACCGTTACATGTATATAGGCCAATAGAGTCCACTATAAACATTAAATACCCTTTAGTTTAGTATATCTTCAGCACATTCTAGTTTGACTTAAAAAATTGAAACCAGTTTGACCTTTAGTTGGATGTGTGTACTTTGAACTAATATCAATTTGATTATTTCCCCCTATAAGAGTATAAATAGGATATGAAAATATAAATTAATGATTTGTACATGGAAACAGGGCTAGAAATAAATAGATGTCAAAAATCGTATTGATAGAAAAATGTATATAAGGAATTTATTTTATTTATTTGCAGTTGCTACAATCTATATTGGTAAGTATGAAACAAATTAAGTATTTAATTTTCATTTAACTTCTCAAACTTTATTCTTTGATAAAATTTTAATAAATAAAAATTAAAATTAGATTGCTATTTATTTTTCTTTTTTAAAATTTATGAGTAGTCTTGAAATCATTTTTCAAAATTCACCGTTTGACAGTAATATCAATATTAGTTCGCAATCAAAAAAAAAAAAAAGAAAAAAACACACACACACACAGACACACACAACTATTTCTTCGAATTTTTACATGACCAAGCATTACTTTTTTAATGACGATGGACCTTCATACTATTTTTTTTTAATTAAGGATAAATAACACAAACAATTTTTTTTTTCAAAAATCAGCAAAATTTTTCATAGCTTTACATTTAAACTGGAAAGCTGAATTTTTTTTCTCTTTTATCGATAACAAACAATGATATAAATAACACACAGATAGACTACATTACACACTGACATTTGATGATTCTTTTCACATAGAATAAAGAAAAAAGAAAAGCATTGACATTAAAATTTTGATGATTCTTTTCACATAGGATAAAGAAAAAAGAAAAGCTATATATATATAATACATACACAGATAAACTGATTCTTTTCACATAGAATAAAGAAAAAAGAAAAGCTATAATCAATTTGAGACAATAATTAAAATGATAATTATACTAAAAATGATGATAGTAATAGATAAGATATGAGAAGCTGTGACAAATGTGTAAATACCTATGTTAGCATGATAGGCCACCTTCCACACTTTCAAGAGTCCATAATGCCCTCATGCTAACACACAGACTCCACAACTGGTTTTGTGGACCTGCTGGTAACATATATTTACATTTTTTTGTACTTATTTTATGCCATATAAAATTTGAGTCATTCCAGTTAAATAAAAGATGTATTATATTTTCTACATCTCCACAGTTAGCACAAAATTTTTGCACATTTGGATTCCACTTGCTCACACTCAGGTTATTGTTTAATAATTTATGAAATAATTTATAATTAAATTCTGCTATATGCTTATCAGACATTTTCGAGATTTTCACATGATAAATGGAAGCCCATAGATACTTAGGAGTAGCAAACAATTCACTCCAATAATTTTCCGTTATTGGTCTCAAAAATTTCTTTTCGATGAATACTTTATAAAAAACAGATGATTTTATTTTATTTATTTGTGTATATCTGTTTCCTTTTAATAGTACAGTAGTACTGCGTCTTATATTAATATACTGTGCCTTTTCACACTCATATGTTTTTGAAAATTTATTAAAAATAGTCTTCATAATGAGATATTCACACAAGATATTATTTTTGTATGAAATTTTATCATAGAAGTACCTAATATCACGGAATATCCCATCTGCGCCATAGAGGTCTCTTATGTATAAAATTCCTGATTTAATCCAATTTTCAAGATAAATTGGTTTGTTTTTATGTGTAAAAAGTTTGTTTTTTCATATTGGTAAAGATAAAAATTCATCCGTGGATAGCTTTGGAAGATCTTTAATCATTTTACATTGCATTGAATGCACAGATTGATTCTTTGTAAAAGATGGGAATGTTTTTTAGCTCTTTGTAATCATCTACATTTGTTAAATTAGTTTTTAAAATGTATTCTAATGACAATGTTTCCCTATTAAAATGATAGTTTAAGAATGATACAAGACTAGAATTTGTATTTAGTAACCTTGGAATCCAAGATGCCTTGGATGCTTTGAGTTTAGATTCAATGTCTATAATGTTAA